>JAKYLM010000540.1:0-21183 GCA_023634145.1 Thymallus thymallus
AAGAGCGCTGGTCAAACCAGAGCAGAACTTAATGACTTCAAGATTTATGGCTCTGGCTCGAAAGAATAGAGAGACAGATTGGAAATGTAGTGTTTGAGGCAGGTGAGATGGCTCAGTGGGCAAAGATTGCCAAGCCTGAGTTAAACCACAGGGACCCAAGCGTGGAAGGAGAGCACCCACGCCTTGAGTTGACATCTGACTGCACCCCTACTGATTAAATAAATACATACGTATTAGAAAACGTTACAATATTGAACATGCTAAATCCGAGACACTTTTTAGCCAAGTGGGGATATTAAATGAGTGATGGGTTAGGAAGCCTGAGTGTAGGGGAGAAGCCTAGAGCTATCTTTTGTGGATTTTTATTTAGGAGACAAGAGTCTCACTATGTACCACTGACTGACCTGGAACTCACAGAGGTCTGTCTTCTTCTGCCTCTCAAGTATTTTGTTTTTGTTGTTTTGTTTTGTTTTTGTTTTTGAGACAAGGTTTCACTCTGTAACCAGCTATCTTGAAACTCACTATTGAGTTGCCTAGATTATTTTGAGTCATGGCAATCCCTCTGCCTCAGCCTCCCAAGTGCTGGTATTACTGTTGTGAGCCACCATACCCTGGCCAGCCATAGGAATATGTCAAGGGAATGGACATGTTAACAGAGCAGGGACTGATGCAGGAGTCACTGAGAGATCACACAGAGCTGGAGGAAGTGGCCAAGGAAACTGGGCAGCACCTGGGGAGGCAGGGGAGAGCCAGAAGGGCTTGCTGTCCTGACAGCTAATTGCCAAACACTGGCACAGAGACGAGGTCTAATGCTAACAAATCTAGTAAAACAAATTTTACTGCTCTCTTTCAACAAATGCTTTTGTTGTTGTCGTTGGATGGGTTCTTATGGCTAGATGGTGATGGTGATCTTTAATCCCTGCACTTGGGAGGCAGAAGTAGGCAGATCTCTGAATTCAAGGCCAGCCTCATCTACAGAGTGAGTTCCAGGACAGCCAGATCTACACAGAGAAACCTTGTCTCAAAAAAACTAAAATAAAAAATAATTAAATTAGCTTTTATTTTGTAGCCTAGGCTGTCCTGGAACTCACTGTGTAGCCTAGGCTGTCCTGGAACTCACTCACTGTGTAGCCTAGGCTGGCCTTTAAGTTGTGATTACAAGATTTACAGGCATGTGCACAATATCAGGGTTCACTCGTGGTTTTTTTTTGTTGTTGTTGTTGTTTGTTTGTTTGTTTGTTTTTTTAATTTGGAAGTGACCAATAAGTTTCCAGTCTGGGACTTACAATATTTTACTACTCACAGTCAGTTCTTCCTTTCTCACCCCTCCCCACCCCTGCCCTCCCTCCCTCTTCCTTTCTCACCCCTCCCTACCTCTGCCCTCTCTCCCTCTTCCTTTCTCACCCCTCCCCACCCCTGCCCTCCCTCCCTCTTTCTTTCTCACCCCTCCCCACCCCTGCCCTCTCTCCCTCTTCCTTTCTCACCCCTACCCACCCTTGCCCTCCCTCCCTCTTCCTTTCTCACCCCTCCCCACCTCTGCCCTCTTTCCCTCTTCCTTTCTCACCCCTCCCCACCCCTGCCCTCCCTCCCTCTTCCTTTCTCACCCCTCCCCACCCCTGCCCTCCCTCCCTCTTCCTTTCTCACCCCTTCCCACCCCTGCCCTCTCTCCCTCTTCCTTTCTCACCCCTCCCCATCCTTTCCTTCTGTCCCTCTTCCTTTTCTTTGATTTTCTGAGACAAAGTCTTGCTACATGGTCAGGCTGTCTTGGGCTTTCAGTTCTCCTGTCTCAGTATCCTACATGATGGGATCACAGAAATGCACCATCACATCCAGCTTACACGTGACTCCTGAGACCCATTCCTGTTGTGGCAGGAAGCCCTGACTTCTCAATCTACCAAGGCTCTCCAAGACTGCTTCTGACTTCCTGGGTCAGACTATGCCTGTCCGCTGTCTCCTGGTCCTTGGCTTTCTGTAGCCTTTCTGCTTTCGTGGTTTCTGTGAATAGTCCATGGAGTCAAAGTGCAGGCAAGGATGAGGAGTGTTCAACTCAGGGTCCTTGGGTCACATGCGACCAAGAAAAGCCAAGTGCAGCTCAATACAAAACTTGTAAATGTACTTAAGACATTGTGAATTGTGAGGCTTGGTTTTGGCAATTGGAGATGTATTTGTCATGGCTGTGTGTGTGTGGCGGCACCTGTGTAGCAGTTAGGAGTTGGTGGCAGGCACGTGGCGGTCAGGAATCTTCCCACTCCGTCTTCAGGCTGCAGAGCAGGCAGTTTTATTTGCTGAACCATTTAATTTCTCCCTCTCTTTTCTTCAACTTAATTTTTTTTTTTTTTGCTTTGGTAACTCAACTGCACAGTTCCCCACTGTGAACTCTGTAAATGATTTCATCACATTGCAATGTCAGAAGGTTGGACATGCCTGGTAGACTTAGCAGAATGCTACAGCACACAAGAGAAAGCTCCGAATTCAGCGTGTAGATGTCCGAATGGAGAGACTGGATAGCCATTCTCTACAGCAGTAAGACATTCCTCAGCGGCTGTGTCTGCACTGCCCTGCATCTAACATGCATCTAACATGCTTCCATCTCGATGACCTCCACGATGGCTTTTCTGCTCTAGGCCTCATTCAATTTCTTTGAGATAGCCTTTGAAAACCCCAAATTTCTTTTCTTTCATTATTTGTAATAATTGCTCGGTCTTGTATCCTCCTGATCCACATATGACTAATCCCTTTTAAAATGTTTTGCTTTACCTTTATCTGTTTGAAAGACTTCTTTGTTCTCTGTGTATTTTGCTTGCATGCATACATGCCCACCATTTACATGTGTGGTGAGAAGAAGCACCAGGCCCTTTGGAACCAGAGTTACAGACAGCTGTGAGGGGCCATGTGGGTGCTGGGGACCAAACCCAGGTCTTCTGTAAGAGCAGCTGGTGCTCTAACCACTGAGTCATCTTTCTAGCCCCTCTTTTTAAAATTAATTAGTTACTTAATTTTGATTTTTCAAGATAGGGTTTCTCTGGGTAGTCCTGGCTATCCTGGACCCTCCTGTAGACCAGGTGGGGATTAAAGGGCTGCATCCCCACCCTTGGAAACTAGGGAGGCTACATCCAGTTTTTGTTTCTAATAGTATTTCCCCCTCTCTACTGAACAAAACGGGAAAGCACCAGTACTACTATCAATCAAGAAATAGCATATGTTTGTTAAGAACATAAATTCTGCTTGGGCTTGGGACCACACATCTGTAATTCCCAGCACTGAGGGAAAGGCAGGAGGGTCAGGAGTTCAAGGGCATCCTCAGTTACAGTGTGAGTTTAAAGTCAGCCTGGCTGGGCTCCACCAGACAAATTAAGTCTTGTCCACCTCTCTCTCTGTCTCTCTCTCTCTCTGTCTCTGTCTCTCTCTCTCTCTCTCTCTCTCTCTCTCTCTCTCTCTCTCTCTCTGTCTCTCTCTCACCCATGCACCCACCATCACCACCGCCACCAGAAAAGGAATACATGATTTAGAATCAGTATACCTGCATTTAAATTTGTATGTACTTGCCGGGTGGTGGCGCACGCCTTTAATCCCAGCCAGCACTTCGGAGGCAGAGGCAGATGGATTTCTGAGTTCGAGGCCAGCCTGGTCTACAGAGTGAGTTCCAGGACAGCCAGGGCTACACAGAGAAACCCTGTCTTTAAAAACCAAAAAAAAAAAAAAAAAAAAAAAAAGAAAAAAGAAAAAAAAAAAAGAAAAATATTTGTATGTACTTGGCTTGGGCAACTCCAAGTCTCAGTGTCCTCTTTTCCAAAAGAAGGATGAAATTGTGCAGGTTGAGTCTGGAGAGACCGCTCAGTGGTTAAGATCACTTGATGCTCTTCCAGAGGACCCTAGTTCAGTTCCCAGCACTCACAACAGGCAGCTCACAACTGTCTGTAACCTCAGCCCCAGAGGGCCTGATGCTTCTGGCATCTGTGGACACTGGCTGCCATGTGCACACACCTATACCTAGAAATAATTAAAGATAGCAAAACGTTGTGTAGATTGAGCCTCCCTAATCCAAAAATCCAACAAGCTCCCAAATCTGACTTTCTGGGCACAGTATTAGGTGAGACATAGAAAACCCTCTAAGAGCTTTCTAAGCCCAGCTTTCCTTTTAGGTAACAGAGATCATCATACAAGAAAATTCATGCTGCATCTTCAGAAGTTCCTGGGATGTAGAAAGGACTAAACAAATACTAGTTATTATCTGCTAAATTTCAAGAAAGAGATGTAAGCTGATGATACACACCTGTGATTCCCACACTCAGGAGGCAGGAAGATTGCCTTAGATTTGAAGATCATCCTGGTCTATATAGCAAGTTATAGGTTGGCAGGGTTACATAGTATGCCCCCCAAAAATCAATAAATAAGCAAATATAAAACCTGATACTGGCAGAGCTATATGGAGCTAGAGATAGTTTTATATTATACAATACAATAATCCATATTGATTTTTCTAGACGATTTTGGCTGACTATATGAAAGAATGTAAATTGTACATATACTTTGATGACTTTTTTGAAGGATTTGGGCAGGAGCATTGAGACAAGATCTCATGAGGCTGAGACTGGGTCTTGAACTCCTGATCCTCCAGCTTCCATTTCCCAAGACCTGAATTATAGTCAATATTTGACCATGCCTGGCACTGGTATGTTTTTAAATTGGCACATAGTAATTATTCCTACTTCTGGAATGCTTATTGGATGCCTAAACCATACTTTTTTATTCCTCAAGGAGACATTTTGATTCTTAAATATTTTACCTAATGTATTTTTAAGTACACTCTATTTTTTTTTTTTTTTTTAGTACACTCTATTTTTATGTGCACCTATAGGGATTGGAGAACAACTTGTAGAAGTTGGTTTTCTTCCACTGTGTGAATCTCCAAGGTTTGAACTTAGGTGCCGGACTTGGCAGTAAATGCCTTTACCCACTGAGCCATCTCTCTGGTCCTTTAAGGAGAAAAATTGAAAAAAAAGTTACTGAAGTATTATTGTATCACTGGGATTCCTAAGAGCCTGAAGTCAGAACTGACCAAAATCCCAACACTGGGGACAAACATGGCTTAGAAAATTACATACACTCTTTGGGAGGCAGAGGCAGGTGGATTTCTGAGTTCAAGGCCAGCCTGGTCTACAAAGTGAGTTCCAGGACAGCCAGGGCTATACAGAGAAACCCTGACTCGAAAGAAAAAAAAAAGAAAGAAAGAAAGAAAGAAGGAAGGAAGGAAGGAAGGAAGGAAGGAAGGAAAGAAAGAAAAATAGAAAGAAAGAAAGGAAGAAAGGAAGAAAGAAAGAAAGAAAGAAAGAAAGAAAGAAAGAAAGAAAGAAAATGACACTCTATTAGCCTGATATAACTAACTCCCTGTTACCTTTAAAATAGTGCTTGCACTTGGGTTGGATTTAGGTAAAATGTGAAACCCCCGAGAAAGCAGCAGGCCAGTTGAAAAGATGTCCGTAGCTAGATTGGCCAGTTTGGTTTGTTCCTTATTTTCTGTCAGGTTACTTCAGTTCATCGACTTTTCCCCCCCATACACTCGGTCTTAAGCAAGCACGCAAAGTCACACAGATAAGTGTAGCATTTGATTTCTGTGGCTGTGGCACAGAAGGAAGATGAGTTTTGTTTTTTCCTTTGATAAATAGCTTCTATATTCTCATCTATCCATTTAGCAAACCACAAGGAGTATTTTTGTGGTGTCTCTCTTACAACTTGGTAGGAGAGACACAATACCAAAACTGATATGTGATCTGGACCCACTGAGGGGACTTCTGAGTCTGGGAATAAACAAGGGAAGCAACTGGTCTCGGGCATCAGAGAGGATTCACCTGAGGAGGACCAGCAGAGGCTGTGCTCATTCCCCTCCTGTCCTCCCTCTTCCCATCCTAGGGCCTTATGTGTGTTAGGTAGGTGAGCACTCTACCACTGAGACAAATCAAGTCATGTGTGAGAGGTTTAAGGGAAAGAGAGTGTGTGTGTTGGAGGAAATAAGGACAGAGGAATCTAAGGTAAGAATGAGGGGCTGCCGGGCAGTGGTGGCTCACACCTTTAATCCCAGCACTTGGGAGGCAGAAGCAGGCGGAATTCTGAGTTCAAGGCCAACCTGGTCTACAGAGTGAGCTCCAGGACAGCCAGGGTTACACAGAGAAACCCTGCCTCAAAAAAAAAAAAAAAAAAAAAAAAAAAAGAATGAGGGGCTGGTGAAGAGGCGAGGTGAACAAGGTGAAGGTGAGTAGGGGGCCACATTTTCCAGCTCTCTATTGAAGACACCAGCAGAAGACAGAGAGGAACAGAGTCTGGGGAGCATGAGAGCCCTGGAAGATACTTTAGAAGATATTCACTAGCTTATACAGAGAGTGCTTGTGTTGTCAGTTTTGTTTCTGTCTTTTTGAGATGGGGTGTCATTCTATAATCACTCTGAACTACAGGCCTGGGATTCACTGTGTAGACCAAGCTCAAACTTTTAATATTCCTCCTACCTCTGCTTTCCAAGGGCTGGGATGACAGGGGTTCATCGCCATACCTGGTGTGAGAATGGTTGTTTGAAATGGGGAGGGGGCAGAGACACAGAGAGACACAGACAGACATACAGAGAGACAGAAACAGAGACAGAAGAACATGAATTAGAGGATATTTACATGTAGAATCAACAGGACTAGAAAGCAGTGGATGTGGAGTATGAGAGAAAAAGTCAAGGATGACTCTGCAGACAACAGGGAGGAACAGGTTGGATGGGGCAAGATGAGTTGAGCTTTGGGATTTGGTGCACGTGAGCATGCTAGGGAATCCCCATGTGAAGATTTGCAGCAGGCACATGGATGTACAGGTTGAAGCTTGGAAGAGGATTGTAGGTCTGATGTGCCAAAATCTGTCATTGGTTTTGGTAGTGTCCAGAGAAAATGGCTGTGGTACTAAACCTTGAGAACACAGGGTGTGGAGAAGAAAACTGGCAAGTAAGAAAGTGAGAGAGAAAACTGAGTCTTGCATCAGTTAAAGAAGAATGGTTTCAAAAGGAGGATTTAGTGCTATGTACTCTGTTAATAAAATAAGAAGTACTAGTGAGGGCCATTTGTGGAGGAATCGGGACAGAATCCAGAGTAAAGTGGGTTGAGGATCAGGAGGGAGGGAAGTAGTTACAAAGCCCAGGGGGAGGCCCTGAGGAGGAGGAACTTACAAGCTGGTATTTGGAGAGAGACCTGCCTTCGTGGATTCTGAAAGATAAGAGTTCACACATTTAAAGTTGTTGGCTAGAAACTACTGAAGGCCAATGATGTATGCATGAAGGAATTGTTTGTACAAGGTCCCTGTCCACAGATGGAGAGGGTAGCCATAGGAGTGGAGGCTCTGAGCGGTGAGACACAGGGAGAAGGCAGACTTGAGGAGGAGCCGGTGGCTTGAGGGTGTGAGCGAAGGGCTGTGCTGAGCAGTGTGAGCTGGCAGGGAGAGAAGAGCCTGGGTCAGAACTGCTTCAGAAATCTTGTCTGAGCTTGCCCAGCGGGGAAAGGGCTGCCGTACACAGGGACTACCAGGTACTGGTATGTGAAGAGAAGAGAGCTGCCCTTCTCTTGTCTTTTAATGCAAACTGCAGGACTTAAGAGTAATTTTGTTTTCTAGCATAAAAATGTACCCCCTATTTTGGGCGCTGAAGACAGCTGCCATGTCCTTTGACACACAGACACGTGTTGTCTCTTGCTCAAGAACGTTTTTATTTGACTTATACAAATATTTTGTCTTTATATATTTATGTGTACCTCACGTATGCCTGGTGCCAGCAGAATTCAGAGTGTCAAATCCTTGGAACTGGAGTTACCACTGGCTGTGAGCCACCACGTATGAGGATGCTGGGTATCAAACCTGGGTCTCTGCAAGAAGAGTAAGCGCTTTCAACCACTGAGCCATCTCTCTAGCCGCAAGAACACTCTAAGTACATTTAACACTTCATTTTCCTTAGAGGAAACTCAGTCTCATGTTGGAACTTGGGGGCTAGTTTTCCTTATGTTGTGGAGAATTGCTTTATCTTTGCTTAGTACTGATTTTTTGACATATTCCTAAAGCCCCCCTCCCATTTTTAATAGCTTATCCAGATGTCTGCTCTTGTTTTATTCTCCATCTTTCATATGTAAGAATATGAAAGGCCATTTAAAATAGGAAGTGCACTGTAGGGCTTTTTCCAGAACATTAGATCAGTACATTGACATCAGGAGTTGGTCCAAAGATGACCTAATGTATAAAACAAAGCCAGTGACTCTTCAGGTTCTGCTGTTAACAGTTACACGGCAGTTATTGCTGCTTTCTGCAGTGAGCCAACAGAACATGTTCAATTCAGAAAGGAAAGCAAGACTGCACTAGAAAATGTTCAAGCAAGGACTATTCAGCATTGCTTTCTGGGATCAAGGAAGGAAGAGATGCGAAGGATATGAGGAGACAGAGACCACACAATTGACATTGCATTTATTTATTATAAAATAGGAATAAGACCACTTGGAAAAATATAAGAATAAATGAAATTAGCCAGGAGTGGTGGCATATACCTGTAATCTTATTCCTCCAGAGCTGGAGGTCTGAGGATCAGAAGTGACTACATATCAAGTTGTAGGCCAGCCTGGGCCATGAGAGACTGTCTCAATTCCTCTACCATTGAAAAAAACCAACAATAAAAATGGCTATAAATGCATAAAACCTTTATAATGTTATCTAGTACTTTAAATTATAGCAACACATGGACATATATTTTTAAGGGTATCTAAAGTATTTAACTGCACAACACAGAATGGTCCATGACCTGAGTTCCAGGGCTACACAGAGAAACCCTTTTTCAACAAAATAAAACAACAACAACAGCAACAAAAACAAAAAACCACCACCACCACCAACAAAATAACCCAAACCAAACCAAACCCACAAAGTCAAAAAATAAAAAATAGGGCTGAAGGTATAGCCCTGAGGTAGAGAATACACATATATATTACTCCCAGCTAATGTTGGGTTTATATATGTAACTTCTCAATTCCATATTGAGACCCAGGTTAGACATATTCAAATATACTTGTGGGGCAGCACAATTGGATATTTGAAATAAAATATATTAATATTATTATCAATGTATTTATATTATTAGTATAGTATTATGAGTATTACATTAATGGTGTATGGTTAAGCAGGTATATACCTTATGGACTATCCTAGTATCTAGTGAAATACTACGTGTAAGCTCAAAATCTGTTATTTACAAAGTCAAGATTTTCAAATTATCTACTCAAGATTCTCTTACACTTATTTATATATATTGTGAGTAGTTACAAGTATGCCAAGGTGTACATTGGGAGACAGGACAACTTACAAGGAGCCAATCCAATTCTCTCATCTTACTAAGTAGGACCTGGGGGTCAAATCAGGGTTGGTGGTAAGTGTGTTAATCCTCTGAGCTGTCTCACAAAGCCTACTCAACAAAAGACTAACTTAAAGTTTGATTACAAACATGTTATGTATTTGGAAAAAGATTGTATATTTTTATGTTTTTAAATAAAGACAATAGTTTAGTTAAAAAATAATTCTGGGACAAACCTTAGGGAATTAGACAAGACTGCTCTCGCATGTATTAGCTATTAAAGGGGAGACAGGCTGATGTTTAAGTAAACAAGCATACTGTGTATTACCCGAAAGATAACCTTCCCCTGAGAGGGCAGACTCTCCGAAGGTCTAGATCAGCTGCCTAAGTAAACAGTCACTGAAATGACACTGCTTGCTGCCTTTATCTCCACTGGTGGCCTATCAGAACCTGTGTCCCTACGCTTGCTCTCCCTGTCCTGTCTCTTTCATTTATGGCTCACTGCCAATTTCTAACATTTTCCTGCCTATCTTTCATTAAGTCTTTTGGTTTGAAATGGGCTCACTTGAAATGGAATCCCCTCTCTCCCATTTTTTTTTTTTCCTTTTTTAAACTTGTTTCAGATCCCATACACTGAAGCCTGCTTATGCAGCCTGTGCTTTTACACTTTTACCATCTTCCTCTTCCTGGCTCCAGGGAACTGAGTACCTCTGTAGTTGCTGACTGGAGAGGTTATTTTGGGTTATGAACGCTGGGGTCAGGGTTAGAGTGGAGAAGTAGCTGAAGTCAGTTTCAGTGAGTGAATCACATCTTTGTGTTTTACATCCCATATACACTGCAAATTGTTATCGGGGTCTAATTATTATGTGTGCCCAACTTCTTGTGTTAATTACTTGAAACAAGTAGAAAAATTTATCAATAGCTTTGTGGGGAGTAGTATTTCATTTTAGTCTTGTTTCCATATTTTAAAGTTATACCATTTACTTTTTGGATTAAGTTTGAGGAAGGTGACATTTTTTTTCCTTTATATTTAAAAAATAAACTGCTCCTATGTTTTAGATCATTAATAGTATGGAGATTACCACAACATACCTGAAAACAACTCTGCTAGATTAGTGTAAAAGCTCTATCTACCAAAAGTAGAACATGTCTGAAATAACAGCTAATCTTGGCTGGTTATCCTGTGAGCTTGAGAACTACAGCACGTTAGGTAAAGGGAGGGACTAAATCCATGTAAAGGACAAGACAAAGTCACCATCACTTAGAGCTGAGTCACCCACTCACTCAGGGAAACCAGAGATGCACCACACACCCGCAGGTGGTTTTGTTTTGTTTTTATTTACTGCAATTTGGAATTGAGTTCAAGTCTTCCTGCACACCACAGCAGGTGCTCTTCCTCAAAGTTATGCTCCCAGTCTATAGCCATTTATTTTAATGACGTTCCATGTTCTTAAAGCATTCCAGGAAATAGATAAAGATGAGCTAAAGTCATCTTTATTAAGTATTTGCAGACGGGAAAGCCTTTGCACCCGAGAATGCCTTATTTTTATAAACCGAAGGCTATAAGTGGAGTTAGGTAATGATCCACCTCCAGTCGGACGCCTCACTATGGCTGTGAAACAAAGATGTTGGTTCTTCTGCTGTTTTCTTCATGCATGTCTTTAGACTTCATGTTATTGGTTTGCTTTGGAACATCACTTCTTTGGAATAAGCCAACAAGGAAGGGAGACCAAAAGGGATAATAGTTTTATACCAACAAGAAAAGAAGGCTCTTACTTGAAACTGTGTAATGAGAGGTTTGTTACTAAAGTTTTGGTACGTAAGTTCAAGACATTTCCACAGAATGTACCGCTTTCCTCAGGATTACAGTGAAACTTCCCATTCAGAGAACACAGAGGATGACATTCTTACAGAACAATAAAGAAGCAGGAATTGTAAACTTTCATCTACTAGTGGTTTTCCCTCAGGCACTGAGGCTGTCACCATAGAGAAAGGCAGAAAGACCAGACTTCAAACATCACGAGCATTCTTCAGTAGCTACTTCGTTTTTTTTAGCAAGTCTGGCAATTAGATCTTTCCATTCTCCTCTCTTCTTTGTGATGTATGTCGGGGTGAGTAGCTGCAGCGGGGACTCTGGCTGCCGTCTAAAGAGACTCTGACACAAGGCCTCGGTGTTACATATCACGTACATCCCACAGTCATAGCTGTTCTCTTGAGCTGGGGCTTTCTCTTCCACAAAGACCAGTTTGTCTCCTTTGCTGCCTAAGAAAGCCTTCAGTTTCTCTGCTACCTGCTTTGCATGGATTGAGTTGCTCCTGCTATGGGAATCATAATGAAAGAAGCTATTTTTATCTTGGAGATAAACCAACAAACTCCAGTGGGTACCTCCGGCTGCCTGGTTAGAATTATCATTGATGGCTAAAAATACCACTCTTTTGTGGGGAAGATCCAGGGGTTCAAGGAACATGGCAATTTCTGCAGGGCTGCTGGTGCACTTAATGAACTGGGTGACTTCAGGGCTGATGAAACAGACATGGTCTGAGCAGTCATGAAACTGACTATTGGCAAAGTATTCAAAGGCAAACCCAATAATGTGGTCGTTGAGCCAGCTTGGAGGGTCCAATAGTGAGACATCTGATTGCCGCAATAGACTGTCCATATAACTCAAGACCACAGGGTCCATCTTGTATTGAGCAGGGATTCTCAGAAATTCCAGAAGCTGAAGGAGAGTCAGAAGACAATATTTACTGCTGAATGTGATATTGGGTTATAAATAGTAGCTACTCTTACAGGACTGGGGTAAATATGACATATAGTTCTACAGTTTTTAATCAATAATTTCCACCAGTGCTAACATCATAAAACACTAAAGCCTGGCAGTGATGGTGCACGCCTTTAATCCCAGCATTTGGAGGCAAAAGCAGGTAGGTTTCTGAGTTAGAGGCCAGCCTGGTCTACAGAGTGAGTTCCAGGATAGTTAGGGCTACATAGAGAAACCCTGTTTTAAAAAACCAAAATAAAAAAGAAAAGAAAAGAAAACAAACAAAAAAACACACTAAAGAAAGTTTAGCTTATGTACAGGACATGAATAATTAGAATGAAGTTGAAAAATTTCAGAGACAATATAGAATTTTAACTTTATATTTAAATGTAGACTGGTTAGAATTATAACTGATGTTTTGCTAAAATCCATAGCAGTAAACACATTCTAACTCTAATGAATATGCACAGTCAGGCGTGGTAGTGCATGCCTGTAATCCCTGTATTTGGGAGGGAGGGGCAGGAGAATCAGGATTTCATGGTCAATCCTAGCTACATAGTGAGTCTGAGGTCTGCTTGAGCTACATGAGACTGTCTCAAAATGATAACAATGAACACGAGATCTTGTCTCAATATGAAAATGTATGATACCCCCAACAAATTATTTTTATACTAAAGGTGAATGAAAGTTTCCATTACAGAATTAATTTTAAACAGCTAAGATAAGTACTTCTTCCTTTTATAATGGATGTGACAGTGGTGAGAGCTTCAGTGACAAGTGTGGGGACCTCAAGAACAGAAAACCATGCAGATAAAGTAACGCAAATGAAACTCATTTCTAATTCTGCCCAGCTTTATGCAGAGGTGACGTTTTTGCTTATTTCCCATCTTTAAACTTCAATGAGTGGGATGAAGACTATGTAATTAATGTTTATAATGCCTGTCGGAAGTTCTTTTGACATTGTGATACATATGTGCATAGGAATCAGTGTTCCTGGCTTAGTTTTAACACTGATTTGCTAGTATCATTTTGAGCAATGAATTAAATAGTTTTGTTATTTTAAAAAATTCACATATATTTATTGTTTGTGCGTATATGTGTATATTTGGATGCATGTCATGATGCACATGTGGTGGTCAGGGGACAACCTGCAGGAGGTAATTTTCTCCTTCCATTTGGGCTCAGGATATTGTACTCACATGACCAAGATTGCATAGCAAGTGCTTTCTCTTGATAACCTATATTGTTGACCTTGCCTTGGTTTTGGTCACCAGTAAAAAGAGCATCTTAAAAAAGAACATAACATAACTCAGAGCTGCAAAGAAGGCCAAATAAGTCCCCTTGAAGATATTTAAAGAGTTTATTTATTTGAGCTAGGTTCTTCCTATATAGATTTAGCTGGCCTGGAGCTCACTATGTAGACCTGCTTAGAACTCAAACAAATTCTTCTGCCTCTGTCTCCTGAGTGCTAGTATTAAAGGCATGCATCAAATAAGCCCAGAACTTAAAGAGATAAAAAAGTTTTGTGTGTGTGTGTGTATGTATATATATGAATTTTTTTTCATGCTATCAACTAGATGACACAAAATGGGGGCTGGAAACAAAATACTCATTCATATTCACTTGTTTAAGTAACAGGTTGGCTAATTTAGAGGAAACACAGGCAAGGTGTCTCTGGGATTAATATGCATGTGACCAGCCCAGGCTGTGCTAACAAAGGCAAATCTGCAGGTGTAGAAGATGGCTTACTTGAGCCTACAGACTCAACTGAGGTAGTGGTTAACTGCTGTGCACTGAGCTAGCCACTCAGCAGTATTTCTAAAACCACAGACAGATTGAAAGAAAAAAAACAAAAGCATAATATAAGGACACAGGATTATGACACCAATCTAACCAATCCTAACTATTAGATCAATTATTTTTACCATTTGGTTATACTTCAAAAAGCCATACAAGTTTGATATAACCAATTTCATGTAATCAAATCATATAAAACCATAAACAAAGCTGGAAAGTGATGGTGCATACCTCTAGTTCACAGCACTTGATTGGTAAGGCAGGTGGATCTCTGTGAGTCTGACGCTAGCATGGTCTAGAGAACCAGTTCCAGGAAAGCCAGGGCTGCACAGAGAAACCTTGTCTTGATAAACCAAACCAAAACCACAAAAAGATGTATTAAAAAATACCTTTCAAGAAAAAATGCTAAAGTAAAATGAGGTGATTAATGATATCAGGATCTTATAAAGTAAAATGAGGTGATAATGACAGTCTTATATACACATAGCATGTGATAATCTGAAAAACTTCAAAAACAATATAAGACTGCTTATGAGAAACTACATGTATTTTTTTAATACATAGAATGCCATAAATTAAGAGATTAAAAATGTTTTGAAGGCTGGAGAGATGGCTCAGCAGTTAAGAGCACTGACTGCTCTTACAGAGACCCTAGTTCAATTCTCAGCAGGCACATGGCTCACAACTAACTATAATGGGATCTGATGCCTTCTTCTGGTGTGTCTGAAGACAGTTACAGTGTATTCACACACATAAAATAAATAAATCTTTTAAAAATATTTTGAGACAAAGTCTTTCTTGGTAAGAAACCCTGGCTGGTTTTTAAACTTGTTATGTAGATCAAGGCTGGCCTGAAATTTTGGGCAATCCTCCTTCACTGACCTGCCAAGTACAAATTAAGTTTTTTATTAAAGAAGAACAGCAGTGCAGAGAGAGCAGCTCAGGGGAGTCCATTTTTCTGTCATGTGCAGGCCCTGGGTTCTACACTCAGTGTGAAAGCAAGAGAACTGGGGTGGGGTGAGGGGATGAAGAGGAAAGAATAACTAGAGTTCAGACAAACCGGAGTCAGGAGGGAAGTCAGCGAGGCATAGAACACACTGGTTATGGGTGAGCCCACAAACTTGGCTTTTTGGCAGCTAATCAGAGAGTTTAGTTAAACATTCACAATGTCTATAAGGTAAAAATAAAATGCTTACTCAGGAGATGTAACAGCATCCTTTGTATTTAACATCTAATAGTTTTGTTATTTGTGTTTTGAGACAGGGTCTAACACTGTAACCCAGGAACTTGCTACGTAGCCCATGCTGGCTTCTAACTCACAGTAATCCTGTCTCAGCCCCTCAAGAGTTGATAATCAGCATGGGCTATCACTTCATTGCTTTTGATAGTTTTTTTCTTTTTCTCAAGAGATATTCATAAAAGAAAACATGTGAAACCATTATTTGTATGTTCTTTATGACAGATATAAAAGTTGAAATGATTGTTTAGAAAAATGATCCTATTTAATACTAGGGCTGATGACAAATGACAGTGTAGTCAGTTTGTCAGTGTAAACTGGTGAAGACTAAGTACTTGGACTTGATATAAGATTATCTTACTATAAAGGGAATGGCTAGTCACATGTCTCAAGCCAGGCTTCCTGGATATAGCTTTCCTTTATACCAGAGGTTCTCAATCTGTGGGTTGCAACCCCTTTGGGAGTTGAATATCAGATATCTTGCATATCAGATATTTACATTGCAATTCATAAGAGTAGCAAAATTATAGTTATGAAATAGCAAAGAAAAAATCTCATGGTTTGGGGTCACTACAACATGAGGAATTGTATTAAAGGGTCGCAGCATTAGGAAGGTTGAGAACCACTGTTTTATACAATCAGTAACTACAGTATAGGGGTGAATGTCTGGATATACAACCTGTGGAAATATCTGAGCTGTCTGTCTGTCAGGTCTTTATAACCCCTAGCTTAGTAGCCAGTTACAGATATAAATAAGCCTGGAAGACAAGTACCTGAATAGACAGTTTGCCACACACACACAGACACACACAGACCTACATAGACACAAATTTTTAAAAAAGTATATAGACTAAAGATTGATCTGACTTCATAGATTTTGCCCATGATAATTCAACACTCTGAATTCTAATGAAAAGAGAAGTGAACTAGGCTTAGGCAAACCACCATGGCCAAGAAAAGAACACTAAGCTTTCAACCTGAACATTTACAGATTTGGTTCTGTTTTGTATCAGCTGTGTAAAACAAATAAATTACTTTCATTAAGTCACAATTTCCTCTTCTGTAAAGAGAGACTATTAATGTACAACCTTTTTTTTTTTTTTTTTGGTTTTTCGAGACAGGGTTTCTCTGTGTAGCCCTGGCTGTCCTGGAACTCACTCTGTAGACTAGACTGGCCTCAAACTCAGAAATCTGTCTGCCTCTGCCTCCCGAGTGCTGGGATTAAAGGTGTGCACCACCACTTCCTGGCTAATGTACAACTTTTATCATAGGGTATATGTCAGTGAAAAATGAAGAAATATCAGTAAGTTAAAGATTAAGGCATAAGATTGTAATAGTTATCTATTATGTCACCAAAAGTTTTGCATCCAGAGGATGGGGAGATAGTTCAAAAATAACATTGAAAATAATTTGATGTTTACAAGTATTAGAAGATCAGGCCTGGGGTTGGTGAGATGGCTCAGGGGTTAAGAGCGCCGACTGCTCTTCCAAAGGTCCTGAGTTCAAATCCCAGCAACCACATGGTGGCTCACAACCATCTGTAACGAAATCAGATGCCTCTTCTGGAGTGTCTAAGACAGCTACAGTGTACTTACATATAATAAATAAATAAATAAATAAATAAATAAGTAAATATTATAAAAAAAAAAAAAAAAAAAAGAAGATCAGGCCTAGCCGGGTTGCAGGCCTTTAATCCAACACTCAGGAGGCAGAGTGAGGAGAGTCTTTGAGTTCTAGGCCAGCCTGGTCTACAGAGTGAGTTCCAGGACAGCCAGGGCTACACAGAGAACCCTGTCTCAAAAAGTCAAAAAGAAAAAAAGAAAGCTCAATCTTTTGTTTCTATTTCCCCCAGTTAGATATTTCCTCTTAATGGAACCCTAAAGCACTGGAGATTTATATAAGGTGTTATGTAGAAATTACCATCAAGTTTTATATAACTCTCTCAAGTACAGAGATTAGATTTTATTGAGTCATATAGTTTTAATGCCTCGCAAACTGGAGAGATTTAGTAAGTGGGTATTCTACCGGAGTAAAATTGAGAATTCTAATTCTGAAAACTTCTTAGAAACACAAAACTATCACAAAGGAAATTTTCTTGTTTTGTTTTGGAACAGGGTTTCTTTGTGTACCCTTGCCTGGCCTCAATATCAGAGATCTGCCTGCCTCTGTCTCTCAAGTGCTGGAATTAAAGCATGCTCCATCATGCTGGGCCTTCACTCTAACTTATTTAAAAACATTTAAAATTATTATTTAGTATATGTTTGAGGTTATGTATGTCATGGCATGCAGATTGAAGTCAGAGGAAGACAACTTTTGGGAGTTGGTTTTCTTTTTTCCACCAAGTGAGACTCAGTGAGGATTGGAGGCAAATGCTTTTATCTACTGAGCCATCTTGCTTGCCCCTTGTTATGCTCTGGACCATGGATATAGACCAGATGATCCTTTGAAACTTATTCTAACACTAACACTTTCTATTTGCTATTTCTATCATAACTAGAAATAGCAATCAATGGCCAAAGTAGCATGGGCCACTCAGGCCTGGTGGTATGGTACAGACATATAATCCCTGGTGCTTGGAGGTTGGGGCAAGAGGTAAATTAAAGGCCTGCCTTGATTGCAAAGTTCAAGGCAAGCTTAGATAGTTTAGCAATTTAAATTTTATATAGTTATATGGTTATAGGTTTTTTGGAATATGAAAAATTAATGTAAGAGCAATTTTTTATTTAAGACAGCAAGATTATTCAGTAAGTCGCCTTTTTGTGTGTGTGGTATATATGAGTGTTTGTATGTGTGTTGTTCATGTCCTTGTATGTGTGTGCACATTTGTGTGTGTGTAGGTAGAGGGAAGAGGTCAACGTTGGGTGTTTTCCTCAATGGCTTACCACCTATTTTTGAGAGTGGATCTCTCAGTGAACTTAGATTTCCCTGAGTTGGCTAGATTGGCTGGCTAGCAAGAGCTAGAGATCCTCTTAACTTTTTACCAAGAGGTAGATTATGTGAGCCACCATGCCTGCTGTTGTACATTGGTGTTAAGGATTTGAACTCGCGTATTTGTGTTTCTGTGGCAGGTGCTTTACTGAACCATTTCTCCAGCCCAAGATGCCATTCTTAATCCGCTTGAGAATGTAAATGGGTCTGGAAGGGTGACAAAGAAGATAAAACTTCAAATGACTAAAGATTAGTCCTGCAGCTGCTGGGTGTGGTAGCACATGCCTATAATTCTAGCAGTGAAGATGCACAGGCAGGAGGACCATGAGTTCAACTCTAGTCTAGGTTCATGATGACTTACTTCATTAGCCCCCCAAAAACTTAAGTAAAGGTTCAAATGGCAAAAACCTAAAGTTAAAATATTAAGTTCTAAAAGTATTACTTAGCTGAGTCACCTTCTTACTGCTGTGATGAGATGGCATGACAAATGAACTTATGGAAGAATTTATTTAGTGTATGGTTTAAGAGGGTTAACCATGACCTACCATCATGCTCTATGACTGTCATGGCCGGGAGCATGGCAACAGGGAGGGAAGCATGGTGCTGAGCAGTTGCTGAGGGCTATTTGAGGTACAACCACAAGGAGAGAGAGCTAACTGGAATGAAATGGGCTCTTTATACCTCAAAGTCCATCCCCAGTGACATACCTCCTCCAACAAGGCCACATTTCCCAACCCTTCTCAAACAGTTTCTCCAACAGGGGACCAAGTATTCAAATATCGAGTCTCTGGGTACCATTCTCATTCAAACCAACACAACACTAAATAATTTTTATTCTTGCAGAAGAGGCCTTCTATGTAAGTAAAACAAATACATAAACCCAAGACTATAAAGCAGAATGACAGAAATAACTGCAAAAATGTAAGACAGACATAAAAAACATAGCATAAACAAATTTTTAATGTCACGTAATAAAGACTGATAATATTTACTATATAAACTATGTATCCACAATGTTTATAAGAAAGAGTTCTTAAAAGGAAAAATGAAAAGACAAAAATTAACAAAACAGATCTTAGTTATAAAGATACAATAGAAAAAAATAAAATGAAGAAAATGCTAGTAAGCTTTCCATTTTCATTATTAAAGAGAATGGGGTTAAAACACAGGGCTAGGAGGGATGGCTCAGCAGTTAAGAGGACTGACTGCTCTTCTAGAGGTCCTAAGTTTGATACCCAGTACCGACAAGGCAGCTTATATACATCTGGAACTCCAGTTCCAGGGGACCTGACACTCTCTGCTTGCCTCTGAGGGTACTGTATGCACACGGTACACAGATACGCAGGCGAAACGCCTGTATACATAAAACAAAAAGATATATGTAATTTTTTTCGAGTTGGGGTGACAGTTTAAAGGGAGAAACATACATACTAATAATAATCTCTAATATAAGAAAAATGTGTAAGGAAACTGTACTGCTGTAGGAACTAGAATTCTTTTGGGAAAGAACTTTAAGCAGTAGCTATTAAATTTTCAAAGTGTATACATCCTTAAGACCAGCAATTCTACATTGAAGACTTTCTCCTAGAGAAAGGTACATCAATGGAAATAATAGAATATTTGTAGCTGTGCACAGTGCCCATGCCTGTAACCCCAAATCTGAGGTCAGTATAGGTAGGCAATTTAGCAAACTGTTTCAAGACAAAACAAAACAAAAGGCTGGGACACAGGGCAGTGGTCAAGCACTTGCAAAGCATGCACAGGACACTAAAATTTAATTCTAAGCACGAGCTTTTGTAACAACAACAACAACAAACCAGACAACCCCCACCAACTAGCCACTTACACAAAATTGGACCAAGGTTGAATCATATATTAAGTAGGGCTAGCTATTTTGAATTATTTAGTTTAGTTGTCAATGTAAACTTAAAAGTTGTTACAAAAACACTTGTGAGAAAAGAAGCTAAGGGTAGAAATTCCCAAGCCTCTGTTTTGTAGGAACCAAGTTATCAGACCACTCTGTGAGAGTTTTACTCATTGGCCACCAGAGAAGGTAGGACTAAGATCTTTGAACCTATAATACAGATTCTCAAGATAATAGCTATAATTGAGACAAACTGAGGGTTTCTCAGTGTACAAAGTATGATATAGTACCTTTATAACAGATAATTATGGAAGAGGTAGCCATTTAATTGGAAGTTAGAGAAAGGACCTTACAGAGATTTTTCTATAAGCAATGAAATTCTTAAAAGCTTCACTAGCTTTTTAGTGTTATTTCCAATGTCAGATAATCTTGTTCCCATCCCCCCACCTCACAAAGGGGACGAATAGCGGAACCTCACACTTTACAGAGCTTGAGTTTCTAGTCTGTGGTGGACAGAAAGTCAGTACAAGCAAGTAATGCTAAAGAAGACGGCTTCTCAGAGAACCTGGCTCCGCAAGTTAAGGAACAGTACTCTGATTAGTCGTTCTGAAACTCCATTCACCTTTTAACTGTACTTGATAAGCACGTAATTTGGGTACCAACTCGGATTTGAGTGGTAAGTTGGTACACTCATTGGTGTCTAAGGAGATGGTTCTCTGGGCCTTGAGGATCTTTTTGTTAATGAGTTTTACTCATTTTAGGGGTTGAAAGGATTGGCAACAATGTTCTCCCATCTTAGTAACAACCAGGTTTGACCCTGCTTTGCTTCTGAAATCAGATGAGATCTGGTCTGTGTAGCGTGGTAGGCTATAGATGAGAACAGGTATCCTATGCCGGGCGTGGTGGCGCACGCCTTTAATCCCAGCACTTGGGAGGCAGAGGCAGGTGAATTTCTGAGTTCGAGGCCAGCCTGATCTACAGAGTGAATTCCAGGACAGCCAGGGCTATACAGAGAAACCCTGTCTCGAAAAACCAAAAAAAAAAAAAAAAAAAAAAAAAAAAAAAAAAAAAAAAAAAAAGAGAAACAGGTATCCTGATTTCAAGTCCAACATTTATACACACAAGTATAGATGCAATCTGATCAGGAAACTGTTATTAATATCTTTGAGCACATGATTAGGTATTTTGCTTTACATAAGAACTAAAAATACTAAAGACCTAGTAATTCTAAAGGCTGGGCTTTTAGA
>JAKYLM010000541.1:0-12500 GCA_023634145.1 Thymallus thymallus
AGACAGACAGACAGACAGACAGACAGACAGACAGACAGACAGACAGACAGACAGACAGACAGGCAGGCAGGCAGGCAGACAGACAGACAGACAGACAGACACCATCAGATATTTTGGGTAGTATTAACTCTATTTAGACAGAACTGACCTCTCATGTCAAATCACACACACACACCACACACACCACACACACCACACACCACACACACCACACCCCCCCCCTTTCCTCTCCTGTCTACTGTTGTAGCCTGAGGGCTTGGGAAGTTTGGACATGCTCCTGAGGCTACAGAGCTATCTATCACTTCTAAACCTACCTCTCTACCTCTCTTTCTCTGCCTTCCATCCATCACCCCTTCAACCTCTCTCGCCATCCCTCTTTTCTCATCACTTTTCATCTACCTCTCCCTCTCTCTCGTTCTCTCGCCCCATCTCTCCAAGCCCGGTGAGAGTGGTGTCTGTGCATCATCCATCTTCTCTTCAATCCCTCTCTCGCTCCCTCTCTTTCTTTTTCTCCCCCCTCTCTTTCCCTCTCTCTCTCACTCTCTCTTTCTTTCTTTCCCTCCTTCTCTCGCTCTCTCTCTCTCTCTCTCTCTCTCTCTCTCTCTCTCTCTCTCTCTCTCTCTCTCTCTCTCTCTCTCTCTCTATCCCACTCTCTCTCTCTTTCTCTCTTTCTCTTTCTATCCTCTCACTCTCTTTCTCTCTCTCTCTCTCTCTATCTCTCTTCTTCACTCTATCTCTCTTTCTCTCTCTCCTTCACTCTCTCTCTCTGTCTTTCATCCCATCCCTTAGTCTCCCTCTCCCATTGTTTGTTTGCAGAATTGAAAGACAACCAGTTGTTGGTGGTAGACCAAGCATTTCTGAGGCCCAAGTCAACGCCATCGCAAACCTGTTTGTGGTAAACAACCTCATACGCCTCCAGGCAAAAATGATTGAAGACAATGACATTTTCCAAAATATAGAGAGAGTCAGCATTTCAACAATTGATCGCATCCTTCGCCGCAACCATATGCGCACGAAACAAGTATACCGGGTTCGATTTGAGAGGAACACAGAGAATGAAAGAACTGCGTTTCCAATATGTCCAGGTATGTGTTTACATGTATTCCATAATATGTGTGTAAATATCAACTATTGTACTGTGTAGGCTACGTATATAACTTACACGTTGTGATATAGTTTTCTTGGCTTACTGTATTAATACTGGATTGGCTGTATTGAAATGTAATCCAATCTCATACAGACAGACTTACTCCAGCTTGATGCCAGTGACACCTTGCATGAGTTCATCTTTGTGGACGAGGCAGGATTCAACCTCACAAAGCGAAGGCAAAGAGGGCCAACGTGCTCTCGTGGACGTTGGCCCGCGTGGGGGTAATGTTACACTTTGTGCAGCCATCAGCAACCATGGACTCCTTCACCGCCATGCTACTCTTGGCCCATATAACACTCAACGTCTTCTGACTTTTCTGGATGGCCTAGGGAAGCTCTTTTCCAACATGCCCAGAGAGAAGTGCAGCCTTGTTATGTTGTTGTTTGGGACAACGTACGTTTCCACCATGCTGTTCTGGTCCGGAACTGGTTCATGAAGGATCCAAGATTCACAAATGTGTTCCTCCCACCATACTCCCCTTTCCCCAACCCGATAGATGAGTTCTTCTGAGCATGGCGGTGGAAGGTCTATGACAGAAATCCCTATGTACAGAACAACCTTCTCCAAGCCATGCAGGAAGCTTGTCCTGTCAGGGATGGCTCAGGCATTCCAGGGCATTTTTCCCTCGTTTTTTGGCTAAGGAAAACACAGCCTGTGATGTTGATGAAAATCTCTGGCCTGACCCTGGTCGGAGACAGGATGCTGACCCAGAATTAACTGTTATTGCTATTACAGTACTGTAGCGTACTCTAACCCTCTTATTACAGTACTGTAGCGTACTCTAACCCTCTTATTACAGTACTGTAGCGTACTCTAACCCTCTTATTACAGTACTGTAGCGTACTCTAACCATCCTATTACAGTACTGTAGCGTACTCTAACCCTCTTATTACAGTACTGTAGCGTACTCTAACCCTCTTATTACAGTACTGTAGCGTACTCTAACCCTCCTATTACAGTACTGTAGCGTACTCTAACCCTCATATTACAGTACTGTAGCGTACTCTAACCCTCTTATTACAGTACTGTAGCGTACTCTAACCCTCCTATTACAGTACTGTAGGGTACTCTAACCCTCTTATTACAGTACTGTAGCGTACTCTAACCCTCTTATTACAGTACTGTAGCGTACTCTAACCCTCCTATTACAGTACTGTAGGGTACTCTAACCCTCTTATTACAGTACTGTAGCGTACTCTAACCCTCTTATTACAGTACTGTAGGGTACTCTAACCCTCTTATTACAGTACTGTAGCGTACTCTAACCCTCTTATTACAGTACTGTAGCGTACTCTAACCCTCCTATTACAGTACTGTAGCGTACTCTAACCCTCTTATTACAGTACTGTAGGGTACTCTAACCCTCTTATTACAGTACTGTAGGGTACTCTAACCCTCTTATTACAGTACTGTAGCGTACTCTAACCCTCTTATTACAGTACTGTAGCGTACTCTAACCCTCTTATTACAGTACTGTACTGTACTCTAACCCTCTTATTACAGTACTGTAGCGTACTCTAACCCTCTTATTACAGTACTGTAGCGTACTCTAACCCTCTTATTACAGTACTGTAGGGTACTCTAACCCTCTTATTACAGTACTGTAGCGTACTCTAACCCTCTTATTACAGTACTGTAGGGTACTCTAACCCTCTTATTACAGTACTGTAGAGTACGCTAACCCTCTTATTACAGTATTGTAGCGTACTCTAACCCTCCTATTACAGTACTGTACTCTAACCCTCTTATTACAGTACTGTACTCTAACCCTCTTATTACAGTACTGTAGAGTACTCTAACCCTCTTATTACAGTACTGTAGCGTACTCTAACCCTCTTATTACAGTACTGTAGGGTACTCTAACCCTCTTATTACAGTACTGTACTCTAACCCTCCTATTACAGTACTGTACTCTAACCCTCTTATTACAGTACTGTAGAGTACTCTAACCCTCTTATTACAGTACTGTAGCGTACTCTAACCCTCCTATTACAGTACTGTAGAGTACTCTAACCCTCTTATTACAGTACTGTAGGGTACTCTAACCCTCTTATTACAGTACTGTAGAGTACGCTAACCCTCTTATTACAGTACTGTAGCGTACTCTAACCCTCTTATTACAGTACTGTAGGGTACTCTAACCCTCTTATTACAGTACTGTAGAGTACGCTAACCCTCTTATTACAGTACTGTAGCGTACTCTAACCCTCTTATTACAGTACTGTAGCGTACTCTAACCCTCTTATTACAGTACTGTAGCGTACTCTAACCCTCTTATTACAGTACTGTAGCGTACTCTAACCCTCTTATTACAGTACTGTAGCGTACTCTAACCCTCTTATTACAGTACTGTAGCGTACTCTAACCCTCTTATTACAGTACTGTAGCGTACTCTAACCCTCTTATTACAGTACTGTAGCGTACTCTAACCCTCTTATCCAGGTGGAAATGCTCTATGTTCCTTTCCTTGTTTTCATAGCCTTCTTTGTTTTCCGTTAATTCCATTTTGGTGACTTTGTGTTGGTGACTTACAGTACATTACTGTGACCACTACAGTGACAAGCATGATTGTTCAACAAGCAATTGCAGTACTGTACTGTAGAATGTTTGAATGGAAAATAAACATCCTGTAAGAAGGAAAATTGTAGTATTTGTGTGATTGTATGATTCACATCATATCAAACTCATGCAGTGGAACATATCTGAAATTCAGGGACACGTTATAGTTATTGGTTCATGAAAACCTTTTTATAATAGTTGATTCCTCCCAGCAGTGTGTGAAGGGTATTCAGAAGGTTGATTGTATTTGATGGTTTTGTGTGTAATTTGAATGCAAAGTTTGGTTTCTACGACAGATAATATGGTTTTGACTACAATGTTTACTTTTCAAAAGTCAAGAGTTTGGCCAAAATGGTGTGAGTATCAAGACGTGTGTTTAGGGTTTTGAGAAAACGTAGTACACATTCAAGAAATGTGTGTTAGCACTTGAGAAAAACTGTAATATCACATAGCATAGGAAGTTTACCAAAGGCTTCAGGATAATTTAATCAGGCTAGCAGGCCAGAGACAAGGTGGGGGGAGGGGGGGGGGGGAGGAGGGGGAGATGAGGAAGTGGGGAGGAAGAGGAATGGAGGGAGAGATGAGGCAGAGGAAGGGGAGGAAGAGGAATGGAGGGGGAGATGAGGCAGAGGAAGGGGGAGGAAGAGCAAGGAGGGGGGAGGAGGGGAGATTAGGCAGAGGTGGGGCGACAAAAAAAAAAAAAAGATATTTGATATTAAAAACATCTGTTTGTCAGATCCTGGGCAGACACTCCCTCCCTATCGCCCTCTCCTCCCTCCATCCCTCTCCTCTCTCCCTCTTCATCTTTTCCTCTCCTCCCGTCCCTGCCTCTTCTCCCTCCCTACCTCCCTCCCTACCTCTCTCCATCCCTCTCCTCTCTCTCTCCCTCTCTCTCTCTCTCTCTCTCTCTCTCACACACACTTTGTGATTAATTCTCTGGGCATTTCTGACAGGCAATTTGATAAACAGCCACTTATCTTGGGCAGCTGGAGAGAAACAAAATGAATAAATCTGCTGAAGGCGGGAGAGAGAGAGAACGTGAAAAAAAAAGAGAGAAAGAGAGAGAGAGAGGGAGAGAGAGGGGGAGAGGGAGAGAGATAGAGAGAGAGAGAGAGAGAGCGAGAGGGAGGGAGAGGGAGAGAGAGAGAGAGGGGGAGAGAGAGAGAGAGAGATAGAGCCTCCTCGTTCATGGAGCAGTGGTTTCTGTCAACGTTAGATGGATGGGCTGTAAACAATTACATTTAATCAACCAGGCCTTTGCATGAGAGGAAGTGAATCATATCTACTTCCTGTTACCACTTATCTACAAACACAATACACACAGAGTGGGGGAGGGATGGAGGGAGGCGGACAGAGGGTACAAGAAAGTCATTGGGAGAAGTAAAGAGGGAGTGGAAGAGAAGTGGGAGGCGGAAGAGAGAGACCGTGAGTTTATTTTTTGACAATGACATATGTTCTACATCTGGTGGTACATAGTTTAGAAGTGTTTTAAACATTAAGTTATCCATCCTAATAGAGTTAGGTTATTATCTGGTTTATATAACATTAAGTTATCCATCCTGATGACATTAGGTTATTGTCTGGTTTATATAACATTAAGTTATCCATCCTGATGGCGTTAGGTGATTGTCTGGTTTATATAACATTAAGTTATCCATCCTAATAGAGTTAGGTTATTATCTGGTTTATATAACATTAAGTTATCCATCCTGATGACATTAGGTTATTGTCTGGTTTACATAACATTAAGTTATCCATCCTGATGGCGTTAGGTGATTGTCTGGTTTACATAACATTAAGTTATCCATCCTGATGACATTAGGTGATTGTCTGGTTTATATAACATTAAGTTATCCATCCTGATGACATTAGGTTATTGTCTGGTTTACATAACATTAAGTTATCCATCCTGATGGCGTTAGGTGATTGTCTGGTTTACATAACATTAAGTTATCCATCCTGATGACATTAGGTGATTGTCTGGTTTATATAACATTAAGTTATCCATCCTGATGACATTAGGTGATTGTCTGGTTTATATAACATTAAGTTATCCATCCTGATGACATTAGGTGATTGTCTGGTTTACATAACATTAAGTTATCCATCCTGATGACATTAGGTGATTGACTGGTTTATATAACATTAAGTTATCCATCCTGATGACATTAGGTGATTGTCTGGTTTATATAACATTAAGTTATCCATCCTGATGACATTAGGTGATTGTCTGGTTTATATAACATTAAGTTATCCATCCTGATATAATTTTGAAATATGGAATCCATCCATTTGTGTCGAAAAATAACTTCTGTAAGCAAGTTCAGATGTCCAGTCTACACATAGCTACACACACGCACACGTACACACGTACACACACACACACACACATACTTTAAGTCAATAAGTCCACTTAACCATGATTGACATTTTGTTTCTGTAACACAAATCCTCTAGTTTTACTTGGTAATCCTGTTTGTCTGTGGTCTGTGGTCTGTGTGTGTGTGTGTGTGTGTGTGTGTGTGTGTGTGTGTGTGTGTGTGTGTGTGTGTGTGTGTGTGTGTGTGTGTGTGTGTGTGTGTGTGTGTGTGTAATCCTGTCTGTGCTGTTCAGTCCATCATGTCAGACGTATCAGTCAACATGACAAAGCCTGTCCTCTGTCTATATACTTCCTTCCTCTCTCTCTCTCTCTCTCTCTATCTTCTCTCCCTCCCTCTCTCTCTCTCTCCCTCTCTCCTTCTCTCCCTCCCTCTCTCTCCCTCCCTCCCTCCCTCCCTCCCTCCCTCCCTCCCTCCCTCCCTCCCTCCCTCTCTCTCTCTCTCTCTCTCTCTCTCTCTCTCTCTCTCTCTCTCTCCCTCTCTCCTTCTCTCCCTCCCTCTCTCTCCCTCTCTCCTTCTCTCCCTCTCCTTCTCTCTCTCACTCTCTCCGGGTGTTCTGACAGCAAGGGATCGGACAGGGTAAGACTAGTGTGCAAACACCCACGCCACCCCCCCACCCCCCAAGACACACATATAAATACTCATAACACACACAAATACACACACTTGAAAAACACACACACACACACACATCCGTCACAAGGCCCGGCCCAAGGCTCAAGGTACAGTTTGTTGTGCTGGTTGACATAAAGTTGAGAGTCTTATGACAGATGGCCTTTCTGGTCAGTCTGTCCCAAATGGCACCCTATTGCATATATAGTGCACCATTTTTGACCAGAGCCCTATGGGTAGTAGTGCACTATGGTGCCATTTGGGATGTAGTCAAAGTGCCTCTCTGGACAGTACAGTAAAGGATGGAGAGAGGAGGAGAGGAGCAGGAGGAGGAAGAGGAGGAGGAGGAGGAGGAGGAGGAGGAGGGGGGGGCACAGGGAGTGTTGTTAGATCAGAGAAGATTTGTTTGGTTGTTTGTCTGCTTTGAGCCGGGGTGTAGAGGGAAGACACACACACATGCACACACACACAGTAACTCTCTTTTCAATTACCTGTGACAGCTGCTGGGCCCTCTGATCCATGGGGTTACCGCGACTGTGTGATCCATGGGGTTACCGTGGCGATGGTAGCTAAGGCAGAATGACATATAGCTAACAGACAGGTGGGACTGAGGTGAAGTCATTCCATCTGGAAAATTCGTTTTGATTCCGTCTATCCGTGTTAATACAATACAGTCCTGTTAATTTAAGCTAATTTAAATATTTGTATGTATTAACCATACTTTGTAAGAAAATACATTATAATGCTTATTCACAGTGTGGAGAGAATCCTAGTGCTCAGATATAATCCAGATTGCCAGCAGATTTGATTATGAGATTCCTCTCTTTTAAGTATTTTAGCTCTTGAAATTAACTGTCTGTCTCTCATTCCTGTCTGTCTCTCCTTCCTGTCTGTTACTCATCTGTGGCCAAGTGACAAGACTCTAAGACAAGAGATGTTTCTTCAACAGTGAGAGTGAACCAAAGGGGCTGGCAGTACTATAGTTAGGAACACCTGCAACACTGATAAGGAACAAGCTGAGCAAGACACAACACAGCTAGAATAGGAGAGAGAGAGAGAGAGAGAGAGAGAGAGAGAGAGAGTGAGAGACATAGAATTTTGTACACTGTAACTGTATCACAACCGGCCGTGATCGAGAGTCCCAGCGTTGTCCAGGTTAGGGGAGGCCACACACACACACATAAGACACTAACACACACACACACACATAATAAATGAACAGTAGTGTACTCTCTCTCTAGTAGTGACATCTTGTGTGTATTTCTCTCGCTGCAGAGTGTTGAGCCAGGTGATCAGTCGACACAGAAACACCTAGGAGTCTGTTATGTGGATGTGGATGTCTCATCTCCAGCGTTTCTTAAATACTTACTAAGTGTGTGTAATGTTACCACTATAGTATCCATGTTACCACTATAGTATTCATGTTACCACTATAGTATTCATGTTACCACTATAGTATTCATGTTACCACTATAGTATTCATGTTACCACTATAGTATTCATGTTATCACTATAGTATTCATGTTACCACTATAGTATTCATGTTACCACTATAGTATTCATGTTACCACTATATGGTGTTTATTTCTTGCTAGAATTGTAGCCTAAATAATACCACATTTTCTCCAGCAAAGAAAGTAATATTGTTGTGTAATTCAACAGAACCAAAAAGGTGCCATGTCTGATGTATAATCACAGTGGTATAGTTTCAGTTGAACTGCTCTCTTTCATCTCCTACTATTAACACACACACACTCATTCTGTTTGTGCCGGAGACACCATGGACATAATATGGTAATATGGGCTTTACTCAGGCAACAGTAGAATAGAACCGTAATCAGAAGGTTCTTGTTTCATCCAACACTATCAAAAAAGATGCCTCATCTGATGCAGTAAAACAGTACTACAGTAATACATAGATGGAAACAGTAGTACAGTATTACATAGATGGAAACAATACTACAGTAATACATAGATGGAAACAATACTACAGTAATACATAGATGGAAACAATACTACAGTAATACATAGATGGAAACAGTAGTACAGTATTACATAGAGAGATGACAACAGTAGTACAGTATTACATAGAGAGATGACAACAGTACTACAGTATTACGTAGAGAGATGAAAACAGTAGTACAGTATTACATAGAGAGATGACAACAGTACTACAGTATTACGTAGAGAGATGACAACAGTAGTACAGTATTACATAGAGAGATGACAACAGTACTACAGTATTACGTAGAGAGATGAAAACAGTAGTACAGTATTACGTAGAGAGATGAAAACAGTAGTACAGTATTACATAGATAGATGACAACAGTAGTACAGTATTACATAGATGACAACAGTAGTACAGTATTACATAGATGACAACAGTAGTACAGTATTACATAGATGACAACAGTAGTACAGTATTACATAGAGAGATGAAAACAGTAGTACAGTATTACATAGAGAGATGAAAACAGTAGTACAGTATTACGTAGAGAGATGACAACAGTAGTACAGTAATACATAGAGAGATGACAACAGTAGTACAGTATTACATAGATGACAACAGTAGTACAGTATTACATAGAGAGATGTAAACAGTAGTACAGTATTACATAGAGAGATGGAAACAGTAGTACAGTACAACATGGGCTCTCGAGTGGCGCAGCGGTCCAAGGCACTGCATCTCAGTGCTAGAGGTGTCACTGCAGACCCTGGTTCGATCACGGGCTGTATCACAACCGGCTGTGATCGGGTGTCCCATAAGGCAGCGCAGCATCGTCCGGGTTAGGGGAGGCCAGGGTAGGCCGTCATTGTAAATAAGAATTTATTCTTAACTGACTTGCCTAGTTATATAAAAATAAATAAATAAAAAGACATAGAGAGATATAGAATATATAGAAGCAGTTCATATTCTACTGAAACTATAGAATCTCCCACAAACTGCTGCAGCTGCTGGGAATATGGAGCAATTCATCCCAAATGGCATCATATTCCCTATATAGCCCTATGGGCCCTGGTCATAAGTAATGCACTACTTAGGGAATAAGATGCCATTTGGGAAGCAGCCTCTATAATTCCTACTATAAATATTAGTCTACTGCCCTCCTCCCGCCAGCACCAAACACACACACACCTCCTCCTCCTCTACCCAGTATAATTAATACAGCAGTGGGTTGTCTGTGTGGCTGGCCTTTATAAATGAACAGATGTAAATATGTGTCTGATTACAATCATCTCCCACTCTCCACCCAGGGGGAGGTATAACCCTGGCATGGGTCAGACACACACACACACACACACACACACACACACACACACACACACACACACATGCACCCTGAGTGACTCACACACACACACACACACACACACACACACACACACACACACACACACACACACACACACACACACACACACACACACACACATGCACCCTGAGTGACTCACACACACACACACACACACACACTGCAGGGTCACAGAGGGCGTGGTGAAATGATTTAATAGAGGAGTGAAGAGTCAACCAGGAAACCAGGAAGAGAAGCTACAATACGGGGCCGCTGGCATGATGATGACTCTCAGAGGAAAAAGACTGACGCTCAGACACAGTCCAGTGGAGTTATGGACAGAGAGAGATAAACCAATACTGAGGGATGGAGGGATGGAGGGATGGACAGAGAGAGATAAACCAATACTGAGGGATGGAGGGATGGACAGAGAGAGATAAACCAATACTGAGGGATGGAGGGATGGAGGGATGGAGGGATGGACAGAGAGAGATAAACCAATACTGAGGGATGGAGGGATGGATAGAGAGAGATAAACCAATACTGAGGGATGGAGGGATGGAGGGATAGATAGAGAGAGATAAACCAATACGGAGGGATGAAGGGATAGATAGAGAGAGATAAACCAATACTGAGGGATGGAGGGATGGAGGGATAGATAGAGAGAGATAAACCAATACTGAGGGATGGAGGGATGGAGGGATAGATAGAGAGAGATAAACCAATACTGAGGGATGGAGGGATGGACAGAGAGAGATAAACCAATACTGAGGGATGGAGGGATGGAGGGATAGACAGAGAGAGATAAACCAATACGGAGGGATGGAGGGATAGATATAGAGAGATAAACCAATACTGAGGGATGGAGGGATGGAGGGATGGACAGAGAGATAAACCAATACTGAGGGATGGAGGGATGAAGGGATAGATAGAGAGAGATAAACCAATACTGAGGGACGGAGGGATGGAGGGATGAAGGGATAGATAGAGAGAGATAAACCAATACTGAGGGATGGAGGGATGGAGGGATAGATAGAGAGAGATAAACCAATACTGAGGGATGGAGGGATGGACAGAGAGAGATAAACCAATACTGAGGGACGGAGGGATGGAGGGATAGATAGAGAGAGATAAGCCATTACAGAGGAATGGATGGAGGGATGGAGAGAAAAAGCAAGAATAGTGTTTTTTGAAGAAGACAGATGAATAGATGGACAGATACATTAAATGAGGGATGGAATGGTAGTTGGTAGTTAATGGAATGTTTTCCTGATGAGATGGACAGATTTGATCTAAGCCACCAGTGGCTCTGACGTAGGCTTTGACGTCGTTTGGTCATGTGTGTGTGTGTGTGTGTGTGTGTGTGTGTGTGTGTGTGTGTGTGTGTGTGTGTGTGGTTGTGTGTGAGACGTAAGCTACAGACACATTTATCCAACTCAGACTGCCATGGAGAGCATACACACACACACACACACACACACACACACACACACACACACACACACACCAACACGCCCATCCCCTCATTCTCCTAGAACTCAGAGTATGACTACTGTTTCTCTCTGAACAAAGTTTCAGCCACTTGATTGCTAGAGTGTTGAATGGAATTGTCTGTCCGTCATTACTTCAGGTTCCTGTAACACATCCTTTACTCAGTCTTCAGTTCCTACCTCACAGCCCCACTAAGGGAATCATTTGAGAGCTAGAAGAGAACAAGGAAAGACAGGATATCCTCCTCTCTCTCCATTTTCTCTCTACAGGAAGGCACATCCTTCCCTTCATCCCTCTCTCTATCCTTCCATTCTCCATTTTCTAACTCCCAAGATGATTTGCAAAAGCTCGCCCAGGCCCACAGTGTTGGTGTTGTTGTTGCCGTGGATATTCCATTCTTCCATTCTATTCCAATCAACAGAACCAATCTCAGAGCAGCTTTGTTTGTGCTGTTTCAGACCCACTAGGATAGGTAGAGGACTCCCACATGACCCTCCTTTCTCTCTCTCTCTCTCTCTCTCTTGTGGGGCTGGTAGCTTCCTCTACCCCTGCTGTAATTGGGGAGAGAGATCAGAGCTCCAAGGCTACTTGTTTGGACTGGTTTAATGAGGCAGACTGAATGTGTCCCAAATGGCACCCTATTTCCTATGTAGTGCACTGTTGTTAACCTACTCATAGGACCCACTGCTGGCCTCACTATGTTAAAAAAAACTAACGTTTGGTATACTGGTGAAAATGTCATGAATATCAAAGGGTTCTTAAAATACTGGCTATTTTGGTGTAAAATGAAAATAACACAAAATGTACACTGCCTTTAGAAAGTATTCATACCTGTTGACTTTTTCCACATTTTGTTGTGTTACAGCATGAATTCAAAAAAAAAAAAAAATAAATAAATAAAAAAATGTATCTCCTAATACACCATAATAACAAAGTGAAAACATGTTTTTAGACATTTTTGCAAATTTATTGAAAATGTAATATATAAATAGATAATATATAAATATATAATATAAT
>JAKYLM010000541.1:17500-21100 GCA_023634145.1 Thymallus thymallus
CAGTGATACTGTCAGCTGTTTACAGAACTCTAGTAGATAATAGTTGTATCAGTAGTGGTGTTGTTGTCAGACCATCCCAGTGATACTGTCAGCTGTTTACAGAACTCTAGTAGATAATAGTTGTATCAGTAGTGGTGTTGTTGTCAGACCATCCCAGTGATACTGTCAGCTGTTTACAGAACTCTAGTAGATAATAGTTGTATCAGTAGTGGTGTTGTTGTCAGACCATCCCAGTGATACTGTCAGCTGTTTACAGAACTCTAGTAGATAATAGTTGTATCTGTAGTGGTGTTGTTGTCAGACCATCCCAGTGATACTGTCAGCTGTTTACAGAACTCTAGTAGATAATAGTTGTATCTGTAGTGGTGTTGTTGTCAGACCATCCCAGTGATACTGTCAGCTGTTTACAGAACTCTAGTAGATAATAGTTGTATCTGTAGTGGTGTTTTTGTCAGACCATCCCAGTGATACTGTCAGCTGTTTACAGAACTCTAGTAGATAATAGTTGTATCAGTAGTGGTGTTGTTGTCAGACCATCCCAGTGATACTGTCAGCTGTTTACAGAACTCTAGTAGATAATAGTTGTATCAGTAGTGGTGTTGTTGTCAGACCATCTCTGTCAAAGGTAGCTGGGTGAAAGCAGATGACAGTAGTGGTAGTTTTGCTTTCCCTGCCACAGATCACACACTGAGTGGTTTCCCTGGCTGGTACACTTCACCTCTCTGTTTCACTCTCTGAGTAAAGCACAGCACCATTACTGGGAGACTGGACCCGTAATGGCGCCCGGCAGAGCCGCAAAATGGCTCTTCCTGGTCTGGTGGCTGATAGGCCCTGTGTTCACCCCACTGAGGTGGAGAAACTGTCTCTCTCACTCAGACTGCGGGAGCCAAATAGGAGGCCAGACCTGTGTCAGGCAATTTGTACTCCTCTGCTCTCACCCTCTATCTCAATCTGTAGGCCTATCTGTCTGACAGGGAGTAGGGTGGCTGTGTGAAATGGTCGGGGGGTGTGCTTGTGTGTTTGTGTTTGTATGTATGTGTGTGTGTGTGTGTGTGTGTGTGTATGGGTTTCTCTCTCGTCCTCCCCAGTCTTAATCACTGTTCATAGGGAGCCAGTAATGTTGTCTAATTGAGTCTTAGGAACTACTGGTGAACATCTGCTTGGTACAACACACACACACCTTCAAACACTCATTCACAACACACACTGACATACTTGGAAGACAGCTACAGATTTTAACGCATCACCTGTTGCGACGTGTGATGTGTGTGTATTGGCACGTACAGTACCCTGTGTGTGTGTGTGTGTGTGTGTTGAAAGGCTTGGCAGAGTGCTACGTCTTCTAGCATACTACCTGTATGTGTGATACACTTGAATATTTGCTTGATGCAGTTGTAAATAACCTCTCCTCCATGTTCTTGATGAGGGATTCAAGGAAGTGGGTTGAATCAATGTACTTCATTCTCACATTAGCTTTTAAGGAGATGTCATGAAACTCTTTTTTTCTCCTGAAACCACTATCATAGAGGAGAGTTGCAGAGTCGTCCTTCTCATAAGCTTGTCTGCTTGTGGCAGTCATCCCTCTCTGTTGCAAATTCAGGGATGAGTGTGCTATTCCCTCGAATGCTTCATCATTCACCCTAAATCACATAGGAACTCCTGTGATTCCATCCTGGTCGTCAAGCCTTTGTACATGGCCTTTTCCTAATTCATCCCTTTTGGCATCTTCTGCTGCAGCACTAAAGTGGCAATGAAGGGCTTTGTATGTCCTCCACACAGCTTTAACTGTTCTGAAGCTACTGGCAGTCCAACCAACATCAAGCACCCTTCCAATCTTCTGTTTAGAGTTTAGGCGTGTTTTTAGTCAGTCTTGTTTTTCCTTGTAGCATGTTACAACCTGTGTTTCTGTGCGTTAGCAATAGATAGATAGATAGATAGATAGGTACTTTATTGATCCCCCGGGGGGGAAATTTCATAAGTGTTAGCATATTCTCCCGTTTCTGTTCCGTGTGTTTCTACTTGATTGAGTGCGTGTAGTTAGGGCGTGGGCAGTAGCCTATAGCTGCCTGAGTTTAGTTTAGCCTTAATAAAGCGTTGGAAATAACATCTGTGCCTCCGGCTCCTTCTGTATGTCGGACTGAGACGTTACAGTTATATCACAAACAATTTACTGTTATTTAGACAACAAAAATTGGAACAAATTCACTATAATACATTATAAAAGGAGGACGTTTAGTAAACTAGAAAACAACATTTACCGCCGCCCACTGTGTGACGTTGTTGAACCAGGGAATCCGTGTGTCCACCACCACAAATGAGCCTCATTGACTTTGTATGGGTGTTGTTTCCGTGGTGCCAACACGTAATTTCAACACATTCCATGCCACCACCACGTAAATCGGGGTTAAGGGGTCGTGTTCATTTCACGTATTTCTGGGAGATCAGGTTGTTCGCGTGCCTGAGCAATGCTAGGAACGCGGTAATAAGTAGGTAAACGATCATTCATTAAATGAAAATGTGAGTAAACGCTATTTCACAAATAAAAAGGTGTGCAAACGGCGTTAGTTGAGGTAATTGAGGTAATATGTACATGTAGGTAGAGATAAAGTGGTGAAGCTTCAAGTGCTCATCATCGCCATGATGTGAACACCAGGACATTGGCGATAATAGTTGTATCAGTAGTGGAAGTTAATCTGCAGAAGATTGGAAGGGTGCTTGATGTTGGTTGGACTGCCAGTAGCTTCAGAACAGTTAAAGCTGTGTGGAGGACATACAAAGCCCTTCATTGCCACTTTAGTGCTGCAGCAGAAGATGCCAAAAGGGATGAAATAGGAAAAGGCCATGTACAAAGGCTTGACGACCAGGATGGAATCACAGGAGTTCCTATGTGATTTAGGGTGAATGGTGAAGCATTCGAGGGAATAGCACACTCATCCCTGAATTTGCAACAGAGAGGGATGACTGCCACAAGCAGACAAGCTTATGAGAAGGACGACTCGGCAACTCTCCTCTATGATAGTGGTTTCAGGAGAAAAAAAGAGTTTCATGACATCTCCTTAAAAGCTAATGTGAGAATGAAGTACATTGATTCAACCCACTTCCTTGAATCCCTCATCAAGAACATGGAGGAGAGGTTATTTACAACTGCATCAAGCAAATATTCAAGTGTATCAGCTGAAAATACCTTGATGTATGTTGACTTGCTTGAAAAGTTTTAAGTTTTAGAACCTGCAAACTGGCCTGAGCCCTTGTATGAACATTATGGAGAGATTTGCATCAAACAGCTCGCACATCAGTTTACACTTGACACAACAAGTGTTCTTGAGGGGCTTCAAGATTATAAAGAGGACACCAGAGTCATACCAGATGGATTGGCCCCACTAACCAATATCATGAACCTGATACCTGTGATCAGTGCAGAATGTGAACAAGGATTCAGTCCAATGAAATCTATCAGCAGCCCTCTACGGAGCAATCTGCTGCTGAAGAATGTTTCTGCCCTAATGTTTCTGTCAACCTGAATGGCCCTCCATTGCCAAAATGGAACCCAAAAGAGTATGTCAGGTGTTGGTTGTTAAAACACAGGGGAGCCTCTGATTC
>JAKYLM010000542.1:0-20902 GCA_023634145.1 Thymallus thymallus
GACAAACCCCCCCACCACCCCAGAATGTATCTATGCAGTGCCAATAGGACATAATCTACTTTCCATTACTGTATTACAGTATAGTACAGTGGCACTTACTTGCACATAGTCATAGCGAAGGGTCTTCTGACTGTAACGCTGTTTCTTCTCAAATAGAACACTGTACAGCTGCTTCATCATAAGTTGGTGTTGACGCAAGATGCCGGCAGGAGTGTCGACATTACTGACACGGTTGATATTAAGGAATGTTGTGTGATCTGCAATGATTTGCTCTCGTAGTTGATGTAGGTGGATGGTGTTGTTTGCCAACACTAGATTGACAATGGCCAGTTCCTGTTCATGGGTAAACAGACGTTGCCTTCCACCCTCAGGAGGTCGTATGGCAGTTCTGTAGAAAATGCAAGAATATGATGTCATTGATTAAGGTCTTTTTTTCCATACTGTACTGTCATAATGTACACAGTAACATCTGTATTACACGCACTTCACAGCACTATACCTAGTTGTGTTGTTCACTGAGGAGCATAGACCTAATATTGTAGGACTACACTTGTATTGTACTGTGATGCAGCATGATGTGCAACAATTACATAGGTACAGTCTAGTGTAGAAAGTTGAAGACATACCTGTTCTCCAGTCTAAATGTCCGTATTATGGATGCTACCATGTAGCAACTCCGTTGGGCTGGACTCTCTGCCAGCCTCCCTCATCGTCAGGCCATGATTTATGACATGGTCCACCATAGTGGCCCTAATGTCGTCGGAATATGTCTCTGTCTATTGTCTGGTCCACTTCTTTGTTAATTTTCCTCGTCCTCGTCCTCCTCCTCTCTCTCTTCCTCTTCCTCTTCCGCTCGCTCTCACTGCCTCCATGTTTGCAAAGTTCTCACAAAAGAGGTGAGCTTACTGAGGGTCTATTTGTAGTGCTAAGGCTCAGACTAATTGGTGTTCAATTACTGTATAAGTGCTTTCATGTGTGGGTATGGGTATGTTTTGCATTTTGAATAGAAGTATTTTCCCAAAGATTGCAAGCGATTTCATTATTGAACAAAGAGTCTAATGTAAGAAACAGTGTGTAGTGTTTTGCAAGTGTGTTGCAGAAATTGCAAAACAAAGTGCAAACAAAGTGCAAAAATGTGTTACAGAATTGCAACAAAATTGCAAAGCAGAAAATGTGTTTGTACTTTTGGTGTCTTTGTTTAAGGCATGGTTACAAAAGTTAAGGTTTTTGATGCTTTTGTCTAAGCATTCACTTTCAGTGTGTAAGCAATCGGCAGAAACTGTATAATAAAGGCTTCACAGCTACGTAGGTAACGTTATCTAGTCCTTAGGACGTTGCGTGATTTTCCCAAGGGAACATTCTCTTAGGACGTTGCGTGATTTTCCCAAGGGAACATTTTCTGGAGGAACTTTTCCAGATTCCTGTTTTCCCGTTCCCCCAGGAACCATGATACAGCTTCTCAAGAACATTCTAAAAACATCATCGGAGATATCCCCGGGATAACGACATATTATTGTTTGCGGGGGGCGATTCTACAAGTAGAAACGGCAGGTTCGTCAGTACCAGGTCAATATGCAGCAGGTTAACTAGAGAAGGAACGGCTCCCAATGTACCTATCAGAAGTCTATCGGCAGTCTACCAGCAGTCTATCGGCAGTCTATCAGCAGTCTATCAGAAGTCTATCGGCAGTCTACCAGCAGTCTATCGGGTCAGTTTATCGGAAGTATATCAGCAGTCTATCAGAAGTCCATCGGCAGTCTACCAGCAGTCTATCGGCAGTCTATCAGCAGTCTATCAGCAGTCTATCGGAAGTATATCGGCAGTCAGATTCTCGGTGTGTTTCATGCTTTATGGATGAACGTCTATTTTTGACACATTAATTCTGCATGGTTTACGGGTTAATTCCATGTGTTTAAAGGTTAAAACAGAAACCACTCAAAGGGTTGAGTTTAGATGTTCATTCCGAGTGGTTAACAACATCATTCAAAACTATGTGCTCTTACCATCAGATATCATCAGTATTCTCAGTTCTCTTTTCAGACCTCAGAAATCACAGTGTGCTTCTAGTGATCAGTCTACACAAGCAGACGCGCACACACACACACACACACACTTTTTGCTGATTCCACTTTTTTTTTTTTACCTTTATTTTACTAGGCAAGTCAGTTAAGAACAAATTCTTATTTTCAATGACAGCCTAAGAACAGTGGGTTAACTGCCTTGTTCAAGGGCAGAACGACAGATTTTTACCTTGTCAGCTCGGGGATTCGATCCAGCAACCTTTCGGTTACGGGCCCAACACTCTAACCACTGGGCTACCTGCCGCCCCACTTTAATTGTGGCAGATTAGTGGCGTGGGGCATGGGGACAAAGATAGTGTGTTTGTGTGTATAATGGTGTGCATATGTCTGTGTGTGTGTGTGTGTGTCTATTGTGTGTTTGTGAGCAAGATGGAGGGACTCTCTCCTGTGGCCTTAGTGCCATAAAGCGTTTACGATCCACCACGTTTGAGCGAGTGTGTGTGTGTGCTCACCAAGGGGACAGGAAGTACACAACAGGGAGGTGTAAAGCGGGGCCTCCCATTATCACCGCCTCTTTTATGGGTGTTAAAACAGCGGAATAGGCTTTTATTGCTCACCACGGCCAGATGCCACCATCACTTTGGGCTCTCCTCTCCTGAGTCACCTGTATACTTCATTAATTGGGACGTTAAGCGATTTATCAGTCCGTATTCTGTGTTTTTTTCTCTTTTCCACTCCCTCCCTCCTCGAGTTGTATTATTTTGTAATTAAATGGTTCGGGATGCCGCCTTGCTGTCTGTGTAATGCGGAAGGACTGTGTGTGTGTGTGTGTATGTGTGTATAGAGGTAGGAAGGCAGAGGTTTTTCCTTGCTCCTCACTGCAGTCTCGTTCCATCTGCAGCAGATGCTTCTGTTCTGCCTTAACAACCAAGGATTCCAACTTAATTTAACATGAAATAATTAAGTAAATAAACACGCTAAGCACCACACACACACACGCACACGCACACGCACACACACACACACACACACACACACACACACACACACACACACACACACACACACACACACACACACACACACACACACACACACACACACACACACATCTGCAGCTTATTATTTTGGGTTTTGGCCATTGGGAAAGAATCTGTATGAAAACAGTGGTAATGTATAAAGATTTGGGCCGCATCCCAAATGGTACCCCTTTTTCCTTCATAGTGCACTATTTGTTACTTTACTTTTTCAAAAGTTGTCCACTATATAGAGAATATGGTACCATTTGGGACGCAGCCTCGCAGTAGTAAAACAGACTGGTTTTCTAATCAAGCTACTAATGAATGTTGATAATGTCCTCATTAATCATGTTGTACAGTAACAACCAGATTATGTTTCACACAGGACTCTCTGGTTACCTCCCAGAGATTGCATCTTATTGCCTATGTAGTGCACAACTTTTGACCAGGTTGACCAGGGCCCATAATGCACTAAGAAATAGGGTGCTATTTGGGACGCATTCCTCATGGCCCAAAAAACATATTAAATGATGTCACTCGAGTGGTCTGAAAAGACAACTCCAATTAATTAGATTAACAATTAAATAATGAAATTAAATGCGATATAGCTTCTGTTCCCTTTATGTGCATGTGTGTGCAGCCATGTATCTATCTAACTGTGTGTTGCGTTGTAACCTTTCTAGGAAGTGGAGGCATGTATGCATTGATATCACAGATGTAATAATGTGTCAGCTCTTATTATTTGTGTTTGTCACTGAATATGTGATTGTATGTTCAATGTTTACAGGTATGTCAATCTGTTTGTGTGTCTTAGTGTGGCTATAGATATTTGTGTGTGGGTTTTGTGTGTGTGTGTGTGTGAGTGTATGCGTGTGTGTGTGTGTGTGTGTGTGTGTGTGTGTGAGTGTATGCGTGTGTGTGAGTGTATGCGTGTGTGTGTGTGTGTGTGTGTGTGTGTGTGGGTTTTGTGTGTGTGTGTGTGTGAGTGTATGCGTGTGTGTGTGTGTGTGTGTGTGTGTGTGTGTGTGTGTGTGTGTGTGTGTGACTAGAGGAACATATCACAGCTCCACTGAGCTCCCACCAACTCCCATCAACCACACACACAACGTTATGCATCAGGACAATAACTTCTCATTTGGTGAAATGAATCCGTCTGCCACTGAGGATCTTCCCTCGAAGGACCTAATCGCTCCTATATAAATGACTAAACACTGTGTGTGTCTGTGTGTGTGTGTGTGCATGTTTGTGTGTGTGTCTGTGTGTGTCTGTGTATGTGTGTGTCTGTGTGCATGTGTGTGTCTGTGTGTGTGCGTGATGGAAGAGGTAAAGGGATCCCAGAGGAGCAGACTTTTATCAAAACACAGACACTCTTTGTCTGACACCTACACCATGATCTCCATGAACGTTGGGGAAAAGGCTTTTCTGTAACAGATCTTGGATTGAATCCCAGTCTTTATCTGGATAATCCCCTGTTTACTGTACATGGCTTATAACTGTTTAACTGTTTACTGTACATGGTTTATAGCTGTTTAACTGTTTACTGTACATGGCTTATAACTGTTTAACTGTTTACTGTACATGGCTTATAACTGTTTAACTGTTTACTGTACATGGCTTATAACTGTTTAACTGTTTACTGTACATGGCTTATAACTGTTTAACTGTTTACTGTACATGGCTTATAACTGTTTAACTGTTTACTGTACATGGCTTATAACTGTTTAACTGTTTACTGTACATGGTTTATAGCTGTTTAACTGTTTACTGTACATGGTTTATAGCTGTTTAACTGTTTACTGTACATGGCTTATAACTGTTTAACTGCCTATCCACTAACTCTTACCCTATATTGTTGCCCCAGTCCCAGTCCCAGTCCCAGTCCCAGTCCCAGTCCCAGTCTGCCATCGCAGCTACAGCGGTGCGGTTGGTGCTGACGTTAATTAATGGATTAACACATTGAGCTCTTGTCAAACACATGCCATGGTCAGGGAGCTTTCCCTCCCAGCACACCACCTCCATTAGCTCACTATCATTAACCCAGGCTGGAATCACACTTTACACACACTATATACAGCCTAGAATCTGTACACACGCTATTCCAGCCTGGGTTAGGAAAGAAAGAGAACAGTAAATAGGACATAGCGGAGAGGGAAATAAAGACCAGTGTTGTAAACAGACTGGCGTCCTTCTCCGATTCCATTCCACCATTTTAAATACCTGTTAGGCAGACGGCCTGTCCTGAGGCCAGTTTGTGTGTGTGTGTGTTCATGTTTAAGTGGATGTGACTGAGATAGATGGCTGGTGGTAAATATAGCTATTCCTCACAGCGAGCAAGCCCACTGGCCACACCATAGCCTCTCTCCCACAGGACCCACATATCAACACTATGAGTGTGTGTTGAGAGCAGTACTTGCTTGTTTCTTATGAATCCGCTAAGGTGTCTGTGTGTACACACGTTTATTTACCAAGTGAATGGACTCTCACTCTCCGACAGCCTCTTGAGCATCGAGCAAATATTTACAGTCATCAGAAATAATAATCCAACTCTATTCTCACTGCTTCCCTCTGACTCACAGCCCTTTCATGATCAATTATTCTCTCTCTCTCTCTCTCTCTCTCTCTCTCTCTCTCTCTCTCTCTCTCTCTCTCTCTCTCTCTCTCTCTCTCTCTCCTTTTTCTGAATCATTTTCCTTTTCTCAGGACGTCTGCCCTAGTCGCTCTCGTTTTCTTTTCTATTTACATTTCAGTCATTAAGCAGATGCTCTTAAGGTTAAAAGCCTTGCTCAAGGGCACATCAACAGATTTTACCTCTCTCTCTCTCTCTCTCTCTCTCTCTCTCTCTCTCTCTCTCTCTCTCTCTCTCTCTCTCTCTCTCTCTCTCTCTCTCTCTCTCTCTCTCTCTCTCTTTCTATCGCTCTCTTTCTCACTCTCTGTCTCTCTGTCTCTCTCTCTCTCTCTCTCTCTCTCTCTGTCTCTGTCTCTCTCTCTCTCGCTCTCTCTCTCTCTCTCTTTCTCTGTCTCTCTGTCTTCTCTCTTCCCGTCATACATTTAGACCCTATCTCCAGAGTCAAAACCCAAACAAGAAAGAGACAATTATTCAAACAATTTGGTGCTTCTTCTCACTTGAACGTAGGTGACAGGTAATCGTATGTTGTCACAAGGTGTTTGAGGTAATTGTCAGTAATTCCTTTCTAATTGTTGGGAACACACTCAGTAATGCATTCAGCAGTTATCACTATCAAATTACATCAAATTATCAATCGGTTATTGAACAAACACGGCTGATACAATTGCATCATCTATATATTTTTTTCCTTAGACAAGCAAATTGGTGTTAGACAAGGAGAGTTTTTTTCACAGTAAAACTGCTTCGTGAAAATGACTATATAAATGCAATTAGCTATATGGCATATGTCCATATGTTGACTGAGCAGCAATTCATTGGTAATAATTATGTTTTTAAACTAAGTTCATTCCAGATAATTAGTGGACTGTAAAAGAAAACATTACAAAAAAGAAGGTCACTAACACTTACTGTAGGCCACATCCCATATGACACCCTATTTCCAATACAGTGCACTATTTTTGACCAGGGCACATTGGGGTGCTATTTGGGATGCATCCTTTTGAAAAATACATCTTGTGATGCACTTGGTTTTGGGAAGAAGCACAATGTCTAGCCTGAGTGTCGTCGCTGTGATGATGTCTGGGAACTTGAGCTGCTTTCCCAGGTCGACTTTCAGCTCCCAGTCTTGAGCTGGTGCGAGAAGACCTGTGGAAGCTACCAAGGCCAGCTCTTCCGGGAGTCACCTTGCCCACCAGCACGCTGTGCCGTAGCCGTGACTCAGCCTGCTCTACTGCATCCTGAGCCCTCCACTTCCTTCCTGTCCTCACCTCTATACTGGCCTGGGAGACTTCCGGGAGGCATGACTCCCTGTATTGCAGGACCTCCTTGTACAGGTCACCATTAATACCTTATTCAGGCTGCTGATGGGTAGCTTCAGTTTGTTCTTCTGACCGTACAGGGCGATGCTCCTTCAAGGTACTCCCAGCCATTTGCGGCGGTATCTGCTGACCCTTCTTACAAAGCCCTCAACTGTAGAGATCAGAACCTCATAGACCAAGAGGGGGAGGACACCATGTTGGTATAACCAGGCCTTGTCCAATGCAGCCAACCACACTTCCAGCTCCTGGTTGGTTATCTTGATGGATGCTGTATCCCTCCTTACCGGTTTGTCTGTGAAGGATGGGATCTTTGTGCCTTGAATGTGTCCATCGTCTTCCCCCTCTTCAGTACCATCCGGGCCCAAGTGACAAGCTTCTCCAACCCCTTCAGAGTCCAAATCCTCCCTGGGAAGGATGTTGTTGTCACAGTCAGGTTGTCTATGAAGGCTCTAATAGGAAGATGTCTCACGCCAGACTTGGTCAGCGTGCCTCTTCCACCCCATGGCCAGGATGAACAGGATGACTGAAATGGTGCAGCCAGTGAGGATTCCGTTCTCAAGCCTGTGCCATTCCAATGTTGTGAACCCGGAGACAACCTTTTTGGTAGTCAAGTTTAATATGGGCCCTTGTCAAAAGTAGTGCATTACATAGGGAATAGGGTGCAATTTGGGATGCATCCTTAGATAGACTAATACTCCCATCCAACCTCTGTCTCAGCCTGGGTACGTCCCTGATGAATCTGTTGGCTTTAGAAACAGGAAGTGTTATTAGGTGTTGTAGTGCAGTACAGAGGAGGAGGTTGCACAGCTTTAAACATGACTGATGGACTAGTGTGTGTGTGTGAGTTTAAGGGTGTGGGTGTGATTGTGTGTGTGTGTGCGTGCCTATGTGTCTGCGTGTGTGTGAAGTGTCTTAATAACCGCACCCGTGAAACGCCTGACACATCGTGGCCGCCTCAGAAGAGACTGTTTTAGCAGGGATTTATTTTGTGGAATGAATTACCAAGTATAATTAAAACCTTAATCTCTTTTTTCCCCTCAAAAAAACAATTTTGTTCGAACCCAGAGAAGCAATCCAAAATGAATTTACCGCATCACTGAGTAGTATTAATGCTTTGCCAGTATCTTTCACTCTCTCTCTTTCTCTCTCTCTTCGTCTTGTGGTCTGTAACATGGGGCCAGAGAAGAGGTGTATGTAATCATGGGGAGAAGAACAATACACAGGAGCTGCAGTGTATTAGCCCTAATAGTCAGCCCTGTGTTAGTCTTAATAGTCAGCCCTGTGTTAGTCCTAATAGTCAGCCCTGTGTTAGTCTTAATAGTCAGCCCTGTGTTAGTCTTAATAGTCAGCCCGGTGTTAGTCTTAATAGTCAGCCCTGTGTTAGTCCTAATAGTCAGCCCTGTGTTAGTCTTAATAGTCAGCCCTGTGTTAGTCCTAATAGTCAGCCCTGTGTTAGTCTTAATAGTCAGCCCTGTGTTAGTCCTAATAGTCAGCCCTGTGTTAGTCTTAATAGTCAGCCCTGTGTTAGTCCTAATAGTCAGCCCTGTGTTAGTCTTAATAGTCAGCCCGGTGTTAGTCTTAATAGTCAGCCCTGTGTTAGTCCTAATAGTCAGCCCTGTGTTAGTCTTAATAGTCAGCCCTGTGTTAGTCCTAATAGTCAGCCCTGTGTTAGTCTTAATAGTCAGCCCGGTGTTAGTCTTAATAGTCAGCCCTGTGTTAGTCCTAATAGTCAGCCCTGTGTTAGTCTTAATAGTCAGCCCTGTGTTAGTCCTAATAGTCAGCCCTGTGTTAGTCTTAATAGTCAGCCCGGTGTTAGTCCTAATAGTCAGCCATGTGTTAGTCCTAATAGTCAGTCCTGTATTAGCCCTAATAGTCAGCACTGTATCAGTCCTAATAGTCAGCACTGTATCAGTCCTAATAGTCAGCCCTGTATAGTCCTAATAGTCAGCCATGTGTAAGTCCTAATAGTCAGCACTATATTAGTCCTAATAGTCAGCACTGTATTAGTCATAGTAGTCAGCCCATGTTAGTCCTAATAGTCAGCCCTGTATTAGTCCTAATAATCAGCCATGTGTCAGTCCTAACAGTCAGACACATGTTAGTCCTAATAGCCAGCCATGTGTGAGTCCTAATAGTCAGCCATGTGTTAGTCCTAATAGTCAGCCATGTGTGAGTCCTAATAGTCAGCCATGTGTTAGTCCTAATAGTCAGCCATGTGTTAGTCCTAATAGTCAGCCATGTGTTAGTCCTAATAGTCAGCCATGTGTCAGTCCTAACAGTCAGACACATGTTAGTCCTAATAGCCAGCCATGTGTGAGTCCTAATAGTCAGCCATGTGTTAGTCCTAATAGTCAGCCATGTGTTAGTCCTAATAGTCAGCCATGTGTTAGTCCTAATAGTCAGCCATGTGTTAGTCCTAATAGTCAGCCATGTGTCAGTCCTAACAGTCAGACACATGTTAGTCCTAATAGCCAGCCATGTGTGAGTCCTAATAGTCAGCCATGTGTTAGTCCTAATAGTCAGCCATGTGTGAGTCCTAATAGTCAGCCATGTGTTAGTCCTAATAGTCAGCCATGTATTAGTCTTAATAGTCAGCCATGTATTAGTCTTAATAGTCAGCACTGTGGAGAACAACACTTTTGTCTACTTCTTTGTGCTCCACTTTGAGGGAATGTGTGAGTGTGTGATTGTGTGAGTGTGTGATTGTGTGCGTGTGTGTGTTTTTCAGTGTGTGATTGTATTTAGCTTGGTAGAGGTAAAACCACATTGCCAACATACTCACGTGTGTGTGTGTGTGTGTGTGTGTGTGTGTATGAGCCTAGCCCAGAGGTAATTTCCACATTGCTAACACACCTGCCAGCCGTTAGCTGGAGGGTTTGTTCCGACTAGCAGCAGTAATGTACCACTCGCTAACATAGTGAAGGCTTGCTAATGTGCTTTATTACTGGAGAATTAAATGACGTAGCTACTGCCTCTGCCGTCTGCCTAGCGAGGAGAATAGTGGGGAGAGAGAACACTAGTCTGTGTGTGCGTGTATGTTATGTGTGTGTGTGTGTGTGTGCATCTGTGCGTGTATGTGTGTGTTCATCTGTGTGTGTATCTGTCTATGAAAGTGAATTTCTCAGACTTGGTAGAGGTAAAGCCATACGACCAACACGCTCTCACCACTCAATCGTCTGTTGTCAAGTTGTTGAGAGAGAGAGAGAGATATACTTTTTTGTCTTTCTTTAATGATACATCCTCATTTCAATTCATTTTACTTAAACCCCACCACCAAATTCCACCCTAAGGCGCGCAGAGACCATCCCATTAAATATCCGTAAAGGGTCTGTTATCCCCGACCTTCGACCCTTTCCTCCTTGTTAGCCAAATAGCCAACTTTTCCTGAGAAAATTCAACAACACACGTTTGGTATTTTCCCCATTATAAACATCTCGACAGTAAACTCCACCCCCAACCTCACACACAGACATTCCAACAGAGACAGTAATGGCATTAACCTGGCACACACAGAAAACACATTATATACAGTTTCACTCATGACACAGAAAGGACACCCCTGTCTGGCTCCCGGGTCGACCCATGCCAACCAGCTGTTAGTGACCAGGGCTCCATGTAGAACCCTCCACTGGAGATCCCCTGACCTCTTTGGTACTGGGAGTTTGTAGAGCCCCTCCATCTATAACCCACCATACTCTCCGCCCCTCCGCCACCGATGTGCCTCCACTCCTGTTAGTCTCCTAATGTTCCTCACCTTAATGCAGAGGTTGTAGAGGGCTTTACCTCCCACCCCCTCAAACTCCCCCAGGCCCGGAGTTTTAAAATCGAACAAGTCCCCCAGAACCCCTTGCCAGTCCCCAGTATCTGCCATCACCTGCAGTGTCGGAAACATTGGCGGCCTCTCACCCTTTGTCCGCTTAAACACCCTGCTTACAGGCTCAGACAGAGCCTCCTGGACCTTCCCCAGGAATATCTCCAGCAGCCTAAGAGATGTTAGTCCTGTTTGTTGTGCCATGACTTCCAGGGTTTTCCACCCCTCCTCCCCCAGCAGCCGCAGGTCACCCAGCCTTAATTAACCCGCTGCAGGGTGGCCGACTGACCAAATCTCCAAAGGATGGCTGCGTTGTGGAAGAGAGGCTCCTCCCACACCCATAGCCCAGGCTCCACCCCCCGCTTCTCGTGTGGGCCTTAGAAGCTGCCAGGCCCTCAGCACCGCAGAGTATAAGTCAGAGAGAACAGCTGCCGGTCCAACCCTAATCTGCCAGCTCTCCTCAGCAGCGAACATGCTGGTTCCCTCCAGCCAACATCAGTCTCTGCGCCGCCTTTAGTCGGAATGCAGCCACCCTGCTCTCCAGTTCCACCAGACCCTGTCCTCCTTTGTGGATGGACATGTACAACACAGCCACCGTCAGCCAGTGATGGCCCGACCAGAAAAAAATCCTCCAGCTTGCGTTGCAGGTCTGCGAGCAGGGGGGTTGAGGACAGACAGTTTATGCCACAGGGAGGATGCCACCAGGTTGTTGATTATCAGCACCGTCCCTCTATATGACACTTGGGACAGGAGCCACCTCCACCTGGCCAGTCTTGACACCACTGCCTGTGACAGCCCCTCTCAGTTTTTCCTGACCCACCTCTCCGAGCCCAGGTACACCCCCAGCCCTTCCATGCCCCACATAACAGAGATTTGTTCTTGTCCCAGTTCACCTTAGCTGACGAAGCTCCCTTGTACACCTTCAGAATAGTCTCTAGTGCCTGCATGTCCTGCCCATCCCTGACCACCACAGAGACGTCATCTGCATACGCCGACATTGCTATGCCTGTCAACACACCCATGCCTGTCCAGCACACTCCTCGCAGTCTCCTGCGTAGCTGGCCCAAGAAATGCTCAATGGTTAGTGTATATACTGTAACTGCCCCGATAGAGGGCATCCTTGTCTAATGCCCCGCCTCACACAGACTGGCCTACTGAGCCCCCCTCCCACCTTGACTATACATGACGCCCCAGCATACAACATCTTCACACAGGCTAAAAACCTTTCCCCAAACCCAAACACATACATCACATTAAACAGATACTCATGGTCCACTCTATCAAAAGCTTTCTCTTGGTCTAAAGAGACCAGTCCAAAATTCACATTAGAAATTCTCGACAAGTCCAACATGTCCCTGATTAAGAACAGATTGTCCATGACTGAGCGTCCGGGTACACAATATGTCTGGTCCTTGTGTACTATAGAGTCCAGATGGGACTTCAGTCTGTTAGCGAGGACCTTGGCAAATATCTTGTAGTCCGCACAGAGCAATTCCACAGGCCTCCAGTTCTTAAGTCCTCTTTCTTGGTCAGACCCACCCGACGACAACTAATCTGCAATTTTCTTACCCTGAGGCACTCATGAAACACGCAAAGGAAGTCCAGTCCAATTATTCCCCAGAATTTGTTATAAAACTCCACTGGGAGTCCATCGACCCCCTTGCACCGGGGACAACTGGGTTACGGCCTCTGCCAGTTCATGGGACAACAGGGAAATGTCAATTTCATCACTCTGTGCCAGAGAGAGCTTAGGGAGTTTTGCAAACAAAACCTGAGCACACATAGGATCACACAGTTCTGCCCTATACAACTCAGTATAAAACTCCACAGTCCGCTCCTGCATCTCCCCCACCACAGAGGTCACCCCCTTTCTGACAACCGTAGACAATGCATACCCTTGGCTTCACAGCTCTGTCTTTCCAAACCAAAGAAGGAGGAGCTGGGAGTACCCATTTCCTTGAGCATGGAGAACCTAGCTCTTACAAGTGCTCCCTTTGCTTTAACCTGGAAACCTGCCCAGGTCCCTACGTAGTTCAGCTAAGTTAGCCTGGAGGCCTACATTGTCTTGCCCCACCATCTATTCCTCCACCTCATTGATACTACGCTCGTGTTCCCACAATACTCTCCTAGCCTCTTAGGATGAGAGAGCTGTATACTGTTGACAGAAAATAAGAATTTGTACATTTCCCACATCCCACCATTGATTCAGAGACTCATACTCCTCTCTTTGCTGCCCCCACCTTTCCCAAAAAGTCTGGAAACATGAGCAAAAGGTGGCATCTTGTAAGAGCTTTACATGAAACTTCCAATAGGATGCCTGCTGAGGCCATGGTGAAATAGACAGCCGAGCCATGGTTATGTGGTGATCCGAAAAAACCCACTGGGAGAATGGTAGCGCCAAACAGCCTATTGCTCTGATTCCTGGACATGTAAAACAAAATCGAGTCGTGCTGCACTCACACTAGCCCCAAAGACCTTCACCCATTTATACTGTCTTGTGTTGGGATGTCTATTTCCACTAGGTCAAACTGATTAATGATGTCCCTTAACACCCCCACTGAGCCTGAATGAGGCTCCTCCCCGCCGACCACCAGCGTCTGCTCAGATGCTACCTGTGAGAGTTCCTGTCTGACACCCAAACAGAAGCCCCCTCTCCCTCCCTGTGTTAGGCGCGTACGCATTTATGAGGACAAAACCTGTTATTAATTTCTGCTTTTACTACAAGCCCTGTACACCTCCTTTGAGGAGCACACACAAAGTCTCTATAAGAAGTGGGAGAAAAGCCAGCAAAGAAAGAGACCAATAGCAAAGCTTCATAAGCCCCAGTTCCAGAAAAAACGATTCATTTAAACAGCATCTGAAGGTAGGCCCTTACGCACGGTTGTGAACACTTCCTCAACCTAAAACGTTTCCTGGGTGAGAGGACACCATGCCCGTCATTTTTCAGAGCGTGTTGTACTTTTCCCCTTTAGTCTCATTCAGGAACCTTGACAGTTCCCTCACCGTGTACTTTGACCCCTCTGCCTGACTGGCTGTCAGCCTCCTCATAGTCCTCTTCCTCACCATCTATAGCATGACTAGACCCAGCCTCTGCTGCCTGCTGCCTCCCCGACGTAGAGCCCCTCCCCTTGCCTCACTTTAAAATGCACATTTAACTGTAACTCGTTGTTGTTCAGAAACATGAACACTTGCCTCCGGAACGAAACAACATGCTTGACGGCCTCTTCCTGAAAACCTACCAACAGTACACGAAAACCGCTAGGAAACTTACCAAAACGACGCAGCTCTTTCCGGATTTGATCATCCGTAATAAACTGAGGCAGATTCGCAACTACAACCGTTGTCGAATCAGGAGCAAGAGGAGAAATCGGCACCAACACATCACTGAGCCTACCCACAAAATGTACTCTTTTCATGAACACAGCCACAGCTTTGTTCATTCTGGATGCAGAATGTATAAATTCAACTCCTACCTGCTCGCCGACCGCGAGCAGACCCTCCTACACCTTAACTCCATTCTCAGGAAAACACCTGAATCCAAGTCGTAATGACAGCATCTCCTACGCGCTAGGCTGCAAAGCCATCGAACAACACCACGCCGTTCAAACCCCAGAAAACTAAAACTCTGTCCCCTTTGAACGAAAACAGTGGGTACCACTAAACCAACAGTGCGTTAACCCTCCAACATATAATAAAAAATAAGAAGCAAGAGTGTAATTAAGGACAGAGACCTCCACACAAACACTCCCAACACGTACAGAGAGAGAGAGAGAGAGAGAGAGAGAGACAGCTAGTTTACTGGATTGTTTGTATACAATAGAAGGGGATGACACAGTGGTTTGGAGAAGGGTCAATGCTGTGAGGTGGAGGGGGCCATTTGTTTCCTCATGTGTTTGTGTGTGTTTGTGTGTGTGTGTACAAACATGTCTGTGTGTACCGGTATATGTGTGTGAGTGTACATTCCCTGGTTGTTGCGGTGAAAAAGGATCGAGGGGATCGATGAAGCATTTGTTTTGTTTAGGTAAATGATTGCCGTGGAGACAGACAGGAGCACTCTGTCTTGTGTCCCTGAGGGGAGAGAAAACAAATGGGTATCATACCACATCATCCCTCTCGCAGGCTCAGTGTCTCTCTGTGTCTCTCTGTCGCTCATTGTCTCTCAGTGTCTCTCTCAGTGTCTATCTCATTGTCTCTCAGTGTCTCTGTGTCTCTCACAGTGTCTCTCTCATTGTCTCTCAGTCTCTCTCAGTTTCTCTCAGTCTCTCAGTGTCTCTCTCAGTGTCTATCTCATTGTCTCTCTCATTGTCTCTCAGTCTCTATCATTGTCTCTCAGTCTCTCTCTTTGTCTCTCAGTGTCTCTCAGTATCTCTCATTGTCTCTCAGTGTATCTCTCATTGTATCTCAGTGTATCTCTCAGTGTCTCTCAGTGTATCTCTCAGTGTCTCTCAGTGTCTCTCAGTGTCCTTCTCAGTGTCTCTCAGTGTATCTCTCAGCGTCTCTCAGTGTATCTCTCAGTGTCTCTCAGTGTATCTCTCAGTGTCTCTCAGTGTCCTTCTCATTGTCTCTCAGTGTCTCTCTTAGTGTCTCTCAGTGTCTCAGTGTATCTTTCAGTTCCAAAAGAAAGTTCTTAACCGGTTCGAACAGTTTACATTGTTCCTTTCTGTTCCTTTTTAAACCTCTGAAATATATATATATATTTTACATTTAGCTCGACATGTAATTACTTCATCAAGGAGAAGGCTTGGCTTGAAGCACTGGGCATCTTGTTATGACATGCGTTATCTGAATTAGGCCCACATAATTATACCTACGAAGGAGCGGCTTCTACGAAGGAACTTTGACCGCCTTTAAACTTCCGATTTTCTGATAACATTGGACCAGAGCTAGCTAGCAAGCTTGTGTGTAGAGCGGCACCTGAATTAAAACAAAAACACATCTTCCCCTTTTGTAGTTAATAAATCCAATGTGAAAAATTATAACTATTGTATCCTTAACTAGCATTGAGAAAGTTGCCGATTTTTTTTTTTCTCGTCAAGACCAGTATTTTACGCCTGCTACGTCAAGTTAGTAGGCTACAGTAGTCTATGCTTTGGGGTGGGGGAGGGGCAGGTAACCTACACACGCAAACTTATGGCAAAGATGTTCAGCTGGCAGGCAGACACTGGAATAAGTTTCTGAGTGACAGAGTGAGGGATTTGCATAGACACTTTGTTGCATTTCTTGTTGGATTGGAGAGAAAAAAATCCCCTTTTATGTAAAATAACATTATTAACCAGTTCCCACGCATTTAAATAATGGTTAGGTTCCAGAACAGTATAGACCACGTTTGTTTGTTTTTTCCGTTCTGTTCCCTGAACTGGTTCCAATCCCTGCTTTCAGTATCTCTCAGCGTCTCTCAGTGTCTCTCTGTGTCTCTCAGGGTCTCTCTCAGTGTCTCTCGGGGTCTCTCAGTATCTCTCAGTGTCTCGAAGTTCTCTCAGTATCTCTCTCAGTGTCTCTCAGTATCTCTTATTGTCTCTCTCAGTGTCTCTAAGTGTCTCTCAGTATCTCTCTCAGTGTCTCTCAGTGTCGCTCTGTGTCTCTCAGTGTCTCTGTCAGTGTCTGTCAGTCAGACTGACTGACTGAAGACTGAAGACCTGAGCAGGCAGGTAGAAAAGACATGCAGATGTGTATCACTATAATGAGGTTCCTTGTCTGTCTTTGTGTCCATCTGGATTTTAACCTGGGTTGTTTATACACTACAATACTGTGTAAGCACACTGAACTAAAGGCTATTAGAAAATAAATACAGATTGGTGGGTGACTGTGTGTCGACCATCAAAGTCGAATGCCAAAGGGATTCAGTCACCACTAGAAGGTACTATGCCACCATACATGTTTGTGTATATATACAGTTTATATACACACACACACGCACACACGCACCCTCGCACGCAAACACACACACACACACAAACACACACACACGCACGCACGCATGCAAACACACAAACACACACACGCACACACCCTCGCATGCAAACCCAGACACACAAACACACACACACAAACACCAAGACACCAGTCTCTCGTTGAGGAAATAAATATTTATTAATAACTGCAGTAATCATGATAATAACTGTGATAATCATGATAATAACTGCAGTGATCATGATAATAACGGCAATAATCATGATAATAACTGCAGTGATCATGATAATAACGGCAATAATCATGATAACATCAGTAATCATGATAATAACTGCAGTGATCATGATAATAACTGCAGTAATCATGATAATAACTGTGATAATCATGATAATAACTGCAGTGATCATGATAATAATGGCAATAATCATGATAATAACGGCAGTAATCATGATAATAACTGTAGTAATCATGATAATAACGGCAGTAATCATGATAATAACTGCAGTAATCATGATAATAACTGTGATAATCACGATAATAACTGTAGTGATCATGATAATAAATGTAGTAATCATGATAATAACTGCAGTAATCATGATAATAACTTTGATAATCATGATAATGACTGTAGTAATCATGATAATAACTGCTGTAATCATGATATTAACTGTGATAATCATGATAATAAATGTAGTGATCATGATAATAACTGCAAAAATTGTGATAATAACTGCAGTAATCATGATAATAACTGTGATAATCATGATAATAACTGTAGTAATCATGATAACATCAGTAATCATGATAATAACTGCAGTGATCATGATAATAACGACAATAATCATGATAACATCTGTAATCATGATAATAACTGCAGTAATCATGATAATAACGGCAGTAATCATGATAATAACGGCAGTAATCATGATAATAACTGCAGTAATCATGATAATAACTGTGATAATCATGATAATAACTGCAGTAATCGTGATAATAACTGTGATAATCATGATAATAACTGCAGTAATCGTGATAATAACTGTGATAATCATGATAATAACTGTAGTAATCATGATAATAACTGTGATAATAATTTAACGATCATAATAAATAGTACTGTATTTCTGAAGCACATTGAAAGCATACACAAACCAAATCCCAAAGTTAGAGTACAGGTTCTGAACAGCTCAACATGTAGTCTCTTGAAATGGATCAATATATCTCTTTATTTATGTTATTTGTTTACCTACTAATCTTTTAATTTATATGACCTTGGAACAATTGACAAAAAAGAAGAAAGAAAAACAGAAATTGATTTGTTTGTTGCACAGATTTCAGTGAAGCACATGAAGAGTCATCGTTTAGAATATCCAGTAATACAACGTTCTGATATAGACAGAAAAAGGAGGATCTGTACATTCGTAATAAAAAAGCACAACGTTTATAAGCCGTAAACAGATAGATAGACAGACCGGAACAGAATGGAATGGTTTCTCTTTCACAGCGACAGCGTACTTCTACACCACTCCAACCTTTGTGCTTTGGGGGACTGCAGAGGGCGTTGTGGACTAGGATGGTGACGGATGGTGAGGGAGGTGAATTAACTATAGGGGAGGTAGGTCTGTGGTTTTGGCTTAGGGGGTTGAGAGCTGATTGGGGTACTATAGGATAAATTGAGTTTGAACTGGGTTGGGTTTTGGACTGAGGTTTCTGAATTTAGATGAGACTGGGTCAGGGTTTTTGCATTAGGGTTTAGGTTGTAAACAAATAGGGAAGTTCGAGGAAACCGACATTTGGGTTTCGTAAGGAAGCTTGTGGATTTTCAGGAAACCATCATTGGAATAAGTTATGGGTAACTTTAGGAGCAGGGGCTGGGGTTAGGGTACAGTACAGTAATCAGTCTTAGACAGTAACATAGCTATTTTGGGCCAAATCCTTACTCGAGATCCACACACTTAAATCACATGTTTGCATAAGGTCCTAATTGACATCAAAGTCTTGCACAGTTACCTGTTTTGATTTCAAATGAGAATTCAGTCTTTCAGAGAAAATATGAACACACAGACACACTACCACCTTTTAAAATTATTACACACGTTCTATGCTCAATGACAAAAATGTATCCCTGCACTAACATTCACTTATGCACGTTTATTTGAATGTGTAAGTCTGATAGACATATTCACAAGGGTGCAGCGGTAAAGTGTGCACTGGACTCATTTCATAAGCGCTTTTATCACACATCTCTTTCACCAGGATGAACAGCAGGTCTACATGTAAACAGGAAGGAAGTCTCAAACAGACAACAGAACAGAACAATAGAATCAGATGACTAAAAACCCCTTAAAGGTCTCGGCTCCCAGATCTCTGTTAGATTGACATCGTAGTTTTTTAAATGTATTTGTTTGCTTGTCTTTTTTAATACATGAGGTCTCAGTCTCTCTCAGTGCCAGTGCCGACGTGACTTCACAGCAAGAGTCCCTTGAGCTTTGCAATGACAACTTGACAACAACAGATTGAGTGGTTAGAGATAGACAGGGGTTTTTCTCTATAACACACACACACACACACACACACACACACACACACACACACACACACACACACACACACACACACACACACACACACACACACACACACACACACACACACACACACACACACAAAACTAACATACATGCCACATACATACATAACTAACATAAACCAGTTAGTTAACATGTTAACAAACAAAAAGCTGTCCCCCTGTCCACCTGTGAAGATACCTGTTCTGTCTTCTCTGAGAAAAAGAATGCAGCAAAGTGTGTTTATTTATCTGGAACCTTCCATCTATTCCACTGCAGGGAAACGTCCATAGGCCAGCCTGTCAGATACAGTCACACCTGAGTCCAGGGAAATGTCCATAGACCAGCCTGTCAGATACAGTCACACCTGAGTCCAGGGAAATGTCCATAGACCAGCCTGTCAGATACAGTCACACCTGAGTCCAGGGAAATGTCCATAGACCAGCCTGTCAGATACAGTCACACCTGAGTCCAGGGAAATGTCCATAGACCAGCCTGTCAGATACAGAGACCAGAGGTAGCAGCTCAGTGTGGTGTAGGGAAGCTTGATCTGCAGCAGAGGCTAAGGTGAACTCAGAAAGGAAAAAGAGTTCAGAGTTGTACAGTACCATCCTGTCCTCCACTCAGAGAGGAGAGGGATAGGTTGTCCCCTCATTCCGTCTTCAAACCTGGATCCTCAACCCTCCTCTTGTGTATAGGTCACAAATCCCCTCCAACACACCTCAGGGTTTTAGCTTAGCGCTGTCATTGTGAAGGACACACTGTGCCTTGTCTCAATCTGAGTCAGAACCCTCCCTCACCCCCAGCACTAGTCCCTCGCTAGGCCTTCACTCCCTTACTCACTCTCTCTCCCACCTCAGGAGAGAGAAGAATAAATAAATAAAAAATAAATACATATTTAAAAAACATATTCTATCTGTCAGACAAGACAGCCTGCTCCTCTCCTCTCCTGGTGTTGTCGTTCTCATCAACTGTGAAAAGCCTTGGTGCGAAGCGTTCTGACTGATCCAGTAATGATTACACGGTTCTTATCTTGAGGACGTCTGTCTGCAGGGCACTGGTGTGTTCCACATAATACCTTCCCCACGTGTTCCACGTAATATCCTCCCCAGTTGTTTTGGTCTCGGCGTGACCGTCTGAAGTCCAGCATTATGTCAGATGAAACTTTTTGCTATATTATCATTGTGTTACTGCATATACATTGTTACAAATAACTTTTTTTTTTTTTTAAATAACGGCATTCACATAAAAAGAGTTTTTGAAGTTACATTCAATAGCTGAACCAAAGGAGGAATAAAGAATAAATAAGGAAACAGGTAATAACACTACACATGTATATAAATATCTCAGTATGGTCGACAGTGCATTAAGTCTGGCGTCATGAAATCAAATATCCATAATCAAAACTCAAAGGCGAACTTAATTCCAAGGGTTGCAGATCCCAAATAGATATATTTATATTCATCATTATATAAATGTTTTTTTTTTTTACTCAGTAATACAATAAATACAACATCAGTAAATGGCTACAATGGACTTTTCCCCACCATGTCTGACAGCATGTTATTAGTACAATGTTTAAATATAGAAGGATGTTACTAAAGTAGAGCTCGATATAAATAGAATGTT
>JAKYLM010000543.1:0-20848 GCA_023634145.1 Thymallus thymallus
AAGCTGTCAGTGTCCTACTTAATCCGAATTAGTGAAATCCTCTCTTGGGAGATTTGTGTGTATGATGTATATCTGCTAAAAGTTTCATTTATAAATTTCCTCAGTTTTGAATTTTCTGTATGTATTCTCCTGTATCTCCCCGAGTTCCCTTAGATTTGCTGAACATTTCATAGGTATTTCATTAGGGTTTGTTGTTGTTGTTGTTGTTTTTTGGGGTTTGTTTGTTTGTTTGTTTGTTTTTTCGAGACAGGGTTTCTCTGTGTAGGCTGTCCTGGAACTCACTCTGTAGACCAAGCTGGCCTTGAACTCAGAAACTCGCCTGTCTCTGCCTCCTGAGTGCTGGGATTAAAGGCATGTGCCACCGCGCCCGGCTCATAGGCATTTCATTAGTACTGTTTTAAGTCCGTGGTTAGAGTTCTGTTCCCATGGAAGCTCACTGTCACCTTTTCTCCATACTTCTGTGTCTACCCCTGGGGGCTCAGTTGGGCTAACTTTGTAAACTGGCTCTTGGAGTTCAAGAGCCATCTCCTGAACTTGTCTCTTTGAATGCTGGCCTGGCAAAGGACACTGGCTTTGTTCCCATTTGGCCACAGACATAACCTCCAGCAGTGGGCATTGAAGGAGTGCACTTTTCTCTGCGTGGCGTGGCGGGTGGAGGCCTGGAGTCACACAGATGACTATGTTTGTATGCTAGGTTCCCAGCACACTGCTGCTGTGGGTGCCAGGAATGAGGAGCGTAGTGGCACTGCTATTTCCTCAGGCACTGAGGGTGCCAAGCATCATTTAAGTCCTCTCACTGCAGATGAAGGACTTCTCTAGGCATTTCTTGTAGCTTAGCCTAGTGATGATGACACAGCCTGGTGCTGCTGGGGTATTTGTCTTCTCAGTGAATTTCTGTGTTGTGTGTTCTTAGTAGTCTCCCTAATGTCTCCCTCTTTGTGCTTGGAAGGAACAATGACCTAAAAGTAGTGCTTAAAATAGTATCAGGCAGACAGAAGGGGGTGTGCTGAGTAAATTTGAATGCTGTCTTCCCTCATTTTTACTACTTTCATGACCTTGAACAATTCTTTAACATCTCCAAGTCTCAGTTGTTTATATAAAAGACAGAAACAACCACCACAAATGGCTGACTTTTAAAAGAAAAACAAGGAAATGGTGTGCAGTGTATCTGACACAAAGATGTGGATAAACAGACCTCCTCTCCCTTCCTACCTGTCATCAGCCTCATGATCTTGGAGAGGTCACCCAACTCCTCCTGGATTTATTCCCTTACTTATAAAATGAGAGAATTAGCTTAGTCTCTGGGATTCTTCTACTCATAACTTGATGTAGATTTTTGTTTTTTGTATTTGAAACTTATGCCAGGTAATTAAGTGAAGTCTTTCTGGCTAGTGATTAAATTACTCCAGGGATGCCAGGCAGTGGTGTCGCATGCCTTTAATCCCAGCACTTGGGAGGCAGAGGCAGGCGGATTTTTGAGTTTGAGTTCTACAGAGTGAGTTCCAGGACAGCCAGGGGTACACAGAAAAACTCTGTCTCGAAAAACAAAAACAAAAACAAACAAACAAACAAAAATTACCCCAGGAATATTCTATTCTATCATGCTGGTATATAGAACAAAAACATAATTTATATAAACAACAACACTTATCAAATGTGTCTACCTCTAATCACTTATTGCAATCAATGTGTGTTGCTTCTTTCCCTTGATTTAGGTACTACATGGGAAGCCTGGAGGCCAAGGCAACAGATAATGAGACTTTAGGTCTAATTCACAAAGCAACAAAAGGCCTAATCAAGAGTATTGAAGATGGTGGAGTGGATTCTGTAATGGAGTGGGAAGTAGATGAAGTGCTGAACTGGACAAACACACTCAACTTTGATGAGTAAGTACAGAGCGATTCTTAGGAGACAGCCCTGTATTTTTCTTTGTAAAATTTTCTATTTATAGGTTGAACCTTGGGGTTATGAACATAGCCTTCAAAAATAGTATTATTTGTTTCAACAGAAAACAAAAACTGGTTTTGAGCAAAGGAAATTATAGTAAGGCAGAAGAATACACTTCAGCAGCTATGTCTAGCTAATTCTACTTTGTTTTTACTTTGGGACTTAGAAACAAGGCTAAGACCTAAGATTAATTATGTAAAGAATAGCTTCAATTTATATGGCCTAGTCATTTTAGATATTAAAAAACTGTATCAGTAACATAAACAGCCATTGGAAGGTTATCACTAGAATTTTGTGCAGTGGAAATCAGGCTGTTCATCAAATAAGTGCCAGTCAAAGGCACGGGGGGGACCACTTCAAATGACCAGCATGGCTAGTCAGTTGCCAACAAGGGTTGGCAAGAGTGCTGAGAGTGGAACCTTCACACCTGGCTGGCAGGAGTGGTCGGTGGTGGCTCAGTCGCTTTGGAAAATGGCTGGTAATTTTGCTATATAACCCAGCAATTCCACTCCAAAGTGGGTATAAAGAAAAATGAAAATATATGTCCACACAAAAGCTAGCCTGAATGTTTACAGAAACCGTTTATAATGAGGAAAAAATTAGAAGCAACCCTGATGTCCATCAGTTGATTAGGCAAGTTAAATGCAGTTAGGTCCACATAATGTAGTCTTACTCAGCAGTAAAACATCAAAATACTGGGGTGTGCCACGATGTCAATAAAACTGCTAGACACCATGTATTAGTGGCTACCTGAGGCTGCGGAATTGGGATCACAGAAGGTCATAGACAAGGGATGTTAGGGTCTCCTCGGTGTGATGATGTTTGAAAGTTGATTGTGGTAAGGAGTGCACAATTCTGAATATACTCACCATCTCCAAACCATAGACGTCACATGAGTGGATTGCAGAGCAAACACATTTCAAAATGTTCAACATGAATTTAGCTACAACAAGCATTGTGGATAGTACATTGGCAAAAAGAAAAATTATAAAGATGGTAAAGAAATGGGAGATGCTAACAGAGGGAGTTGCCGCTTGGGCAACACAGTAGAGCTAGCCCTGGTAGTGAAGGTACTGGTATGGGAATGGGGAGAGCTGGCCCCACCTCCTGCAGATGGCCTAGCTGGAGGAGGGACAGAGACCTCACCTTGTGGTGCAGATAAGGAAGAGCCAGCAGCTGACCAGATCAGCTACCACCCAGGCCCACATCCAGGGCTTTGAGTTGGCTCACCCCAAAATCTACATCTGTGAACTGCTGGAGCACGTGAAAGGGCCAGTCCTGCTGATCCAAAGCTGCAAGATCTCATGACGTAGGGCAACAACAGGGTAAGGAAGAGTCTTGGTGGCAATCTAATATCAATGGTGTGGCAGAAGCTAGAAGCCTCTAATCAGACCAATGACTCATTGCAGTGAACATTTGCAAGTGAAGATGTGTGGACAGAGGGGTATACTGTGGGACACTGTGACACACTACAGCTTCCACGATGAGACATTCTCTATGTTTTGGTGGTTTTCTCTGTTTGTTTGTTTTCCTTTTCTTTTGATGGGGAGGGTGCAAAGGCGGAGGGCAGATATGAAGGAATGGGGAGATGAGCGGGACTGGGGGGTGCATGATATGAAACTCACAAAGAATCAATAAAAAGTCGGGAAAAAAGAGGGAGATAAAGGGACAGGAAGAATCAAAGTGTCAGTCATTGACAGAACACGAGAAAGAGACCCGAGGACCAAGGGGAAACATCCCGTTATTCAGAGATATCTTTGTCATTACGCCCTTGGAGACGCTGGTGTGGACAAACCCCTGTGCGCAGTCTTTTCTGTTAGATTCTGTGTGTAGTGGGATGAAAACACATACTTTGAAATGGTGAGAGCAACCGAAGATCCACATTTTTAAATTAGATGTTTCCAAATTATGTACTTCTTTTACTTCATTCCGATTAAGTATAAAAAAGGCAATGATTTTAAATGGCCCCTGACAAGAAGAACTTTAAGGTGAGGAGGGTGAGTATTAGGAATATGCTAGCAGAGCTTCTGACCACAGACACAAACCATCTGATGCAAGAGCAAGCTTTCAGCGACTTGGCCCTGTGGCAGGAATGAGCAGCTGCTTCTGTTGGTGTTTATGGCTTCCTGTCTCCTTTACTGTTAACTTTGTTTATAGTTGGTTTAATGACACACTGTGTAGGAAAACTTTGAAATATGGCGTTTCTCCCTACAGGAAAATTGTTAAATCAGTAATTTCTTGGAAAGACTTAAAAAAATCTGATGAATTTGTTTTAAAAATCAGAACATTGAGACTAGTGAAGGTGCCACCATTAAGCATGTGTTAACTAATTTATTATTTAGTAGTAAGTCAACTTAGTGCCCATATAATATGTTGCAGGTATATTGCAAGTTGGAGAGAAACTGCTACAAGCAACTCTTCAGCTAACTTAAAAGGTAGGCGATTATTTTTTTGTGCGTGAGTATTTTGCCTTCATTTAAGTGTGCCACCATGCATGACGTGCCTGTGGAGGCCAAAAGAGGACACCAGATCCCCTGGAACTGGAGTTACACTTATATGTACTGTTACAATGGTTGCTGCAAAGTGACGCAGGTCCTCTGGAAGAGCATTGAGTGCTCCTAACTACTGAGTCATCCTTCCAGTCCAAAGTAGGTGATTTTTAGCAATACTTTATGGAAAATCCATATGAGTCCAAATGATACTCTTCTTATCTGCATATATGTCTGTAGCATTGAGTTTGGGCCACAGCACTTTGGATCTTGGCAGATTACGCTTCCAGCCACCTGCCTAGGGAATCTTTGGATTCATAAATGAAAGGTACACACACACACACACACACACACACACACACACACACACGTTAATTTTAAAATGCCTTGGCTACCTCAAAGGCTAAGCACTCTTAAACCTTCTGCTGCTACTCCAGGCCCGATCAGGGAAGTGGCCAGTGGCCCGAATTCTTACATGGCTCGTTGACTTTATCTCCTGCAGTTCCTACATCCATCCACAACACAGCACTTCATGGCAATCTCTCCCTCCTCCTCCTTCCTGAGTCCCACCCAGTCTCCCTTTGCACAGCCATTAGCAGCTGGCATCTTTATTGGTCCATCAAAACCCAACTGGGGACAAGGACCTTTGGCATTTGGACATGCAGATTCCCAATTGAATCAAAGCATTAGAACCAATCTCCAACATATATCCAAGAAGCTAATCTTTTACCATCAAGAGTTTTTGTGAGTGTACAAGGGTATAAATGACTGTCAGGTCATATTTACCTTTACATATAGGACTATCATTTGAAAATAGGTTTTCTATGTTATTTAAGGTTGAATAACTTTTTTTTGTTTTTGTTTTTTTGTTTTTTTTTGTTTTTTGTTTTTCGAGACAGGGTTTCTCTGTATGGCCCTGGCTGTCCTGGAGCTCACTTTGTAGACCAGGCTGGCCTCGAACTCAGAAATCCGCCTGCCTCTGCCTCCCGAGTGCTAGGATTAAAGGCGTGTGCCACCACGCCCGGCTTTTTCTTATTTTTTTAAAGATTTATTTATTATTATACATAGGTACACTGTAACTGACTTTAGATGCACCAGAAGAGGGCATCAGGGTGTCAGACCTCATTATAGGTGGTTGTGAGCCACCATGTGGTTGCTGGGATTTGAACTCAGGACCTTAAGAAGAGCAGTCAGTGCTTTTACCCGCTGAACCATCTCACCAGCCCTCTTGTTTTGTTTTGTTTTGTTTTGTTTTGTTTTGTTTTGTTTTGTTTTGTTTTGTTTTGTTTTAGACAGAGTTTCTTTGTGTATCTCTGGCTATCCTGAAACTCACTCTGTAGACCAAGCTGGCCTTGAACTCAGAGAGATCTGCTTGCCTTTGCCTCCCGAGTGCTGGAATTAAAGGCATGCGACACCACCACCCAGCTGCATAACATTTTTTCAAGTAGCATAGCTCATGGTTTTGCTAATGATCTCCAGTGGGCAAACTTGATTTGGCGAAAAGAATGCCTCCAAATGATGGAAATGTTTAAGTTCAATGCCACTAGTGTCCTTCCAGTAACAACACACTAAAGACTATCATTATACCACAGAAATAACAATGATTCCAATATGTCTTAAGAGTTTCTATGCTGTGAGAAATCACTAGGACAAAAAAAAAAAAACCTTGGGAAGGAAAAGGCTTACTCACATGCCTACAGGCCAATCTTAAAGAGGCATTTCCTAATTAGGAGTCACTCTTCCCATGTCTGTGTTTTTGTCAAGGTGACAAACAAACAAACAAACAAAAAAACCAAAAACCAAAACAAAAAAACCAAAAAACCAACAACCAGCGCAGTAAGGAAAGCCTGTGATGCCCTGTGGTCAGAGTGTGACCTTGCTACCTTATATGAGCAGCAGGCAGGCAGAGGTTACATTGTGGGGTTCTGCTGTTTTCTGCTGTTTACTACCTATGTGATCTCGGGCAAGCTAAATAGTTCAACTCCTTCATTTGTAAAGCAAAAATAACAACAGTATCTATACCTAGCTTGTGGGTTGTGGTGACACCTAAAGCTTAGGTTAGTGCTGGGCACTTACCAGAGCTCAGGATGCTGCCCAACACTCGTTACCCCCCAGTAGGAGCTCCCATTTTCATTAGCTCACTCACTCACTCACTCTCAGCTCGCTGATGCCACCCAGACTCACCACATGACTGCCTTTCATGATTTCTGCAATGGCTTCCATGCTGACACTTCAAGTCCATTCTACATACAACAGATCATGTGAACTCTTAACAATCACAATGAAGAACTGACTTGACTTTTCAAGCAAACATATGAAACAGGCTCCATTACCTGCATTTTCTGAGAAAGATGGTAGAAAGATGTTATGACTTGCTCAAGGGTAGTCTATGCTAGGATTGAACCTGAAGCAGGTTAAGAATCCACAGCTGAAACACTGCTGTAGTCGGATGCCTTGAATACAGAGCTTTTTACATATGAACTCAGTTGACTAGCTGTACATACATGAACACATTATGCTTTCTACACATACTCTTCATTTCTCAGACCCATGATGATTCCTCACACACACCAAGCAGTTTCTGCACTGGGGATTATCGGAGATTAACGCTCATCTAGGGCTGGGTACAACATCGGTTCTGAAAGCCTGAAGAGCTGCTAGTCTTCAGGACATGTTAGGAACCCGAAGAAGCTGGTTCTGGTATCAGTGAAAGAATGTAGCAACAGTACAGATAAACCTGCCGTTAAAATGAAGGCAAGCAGGCAAAGCAAACTTCCCTTTCTACCTTCTTTTATTTGGGATGCCACCAAATTCAGGTTAGGCCTTTCCACTTTAATCAAGCAAATTCCTTACAGGATTGCTTCTCTTTAAGTTGACTCAGGATTGAGTCAAGTTGACAGCCAAGACTAACCATTACAATGGCCTCTATAGAACAATTTTTGGTAACAGTCTTTATAATAAAGGGCAGGGAGGCTAAAGCCTTGCTCTAGTAATCTCAAATAGTACACACACACACGGTTCACTGGCAGATTAAAGAACACAAATGGCAGGAACAAAAAAGGAAACAACATAAATTACTAAGTTCTCAAGGGTTATGGTAGAAGATATGCTCTTTCCAACTATCACCTTTATAAAAGGCTAGGTGAAAGTTATTTTAAATAGTGAAGAAGGTAGCACTAGAATACACACTACCCATTCGAGAAGCCAGAGAAAGCCAGACACGTGGGAGGCAGGGGCAGGGCAGGCAGATCTCATAAGTTTAGCGTGAGCCTGATCAACATAGTTCCCAGGACAGCCAGGGTTACATAACAGAGCCCGTCTCAAAACACAAAGCAAAAAGACAGGGCCTTTGTGCATAGGGGTCTGGGGGTATCCAGAGCCGATCCGTAGAGGGAAATGGCCATAGTTAATCACAAAGCTCGGTTTCCAAAGAATATGCACCACCACATGTAATCCTCATACAACCAGGCAGGCCCTAACTAGTGGGGAAGACCACTTGCTCTGCAAGCTTGAAGCACTGTGTAAGAAAGGCCAGGCGTGGCCCGTGGGTGCTTATAATCGCAGCATTAGGGAGTAGACACACGTGGGCCCCAGGAGCTCACTGGTCAGTCACCTGACCAGTGAAAGAGCCAAAGGAGTAAGGCACTGTGCTAGAGACGCTCACCTTACATCACCCCGTGGCCTTTATGAGGGTATACACACACCAGGAAGCAGGTTCTACCACTGTCTTTCATTTTATAGATGAAGACTTGGGCTTATAGAACATAAATGATTGCCCCAAACTAGACAAGTAGTTATTAGTAGGCCATACCTAGAACTCAGGCCCTGCAGAGACCTATGTAGAGAAAGACAATGGTTAAAGTAGAACAGAGATGGGGCATTCAGTTTCTGTAAAACCACAATAAGGACATGTGCTCAAAGTGTGGACAAAAGGACTATAGAGCAAGATTTAGTGTGTGTGTGTGTGTGTGTGTGTATTTTAGTTGTTTGAACAGGGTTTCTCTATGTAGCCCTGTCTGTCCTAGAACATGCTTCCTAGCAGGCTGGCCCCTAACTCAGAGATCCATCTGCCCCTGCCTCTAAGTGCTGGGACTGAAGATATTCACCAGCACACCCAGCAGGGCATTGTTTTAACTATCTGTCATTTCTCTTTAGATGTCAAGCTTCAGCGAATACAGAAAAGCCTACAGAGCAACATCTATGGCGATGAGGCAAAGCAAGCAGAGGAGTCACTGTACGATGATTCTACTTACTATGAAAATGCTTATACAAAACAGTTCACTAGATTAACACCCGATTCCATGTTCGGCATGTAACCAGAAAGGATTCCCTTTTCTGAGCGATGGACCTACCTTCAAGCCCACTTTCCAGCGAAAGCCAAGAAACTACTTATTCTGACTACAATGACATGTGTACGTCTTACATGTCTTACTTACTCTTAGTTAAGGGATACTGAAGAAATACTGCCCTGGACAGTGTACAGTTCCTCCTGGTATTCTGATAAACTATAGTTGTTTGACAGTTATACTTAAAATAAAGATACTTTTTTTTGACATTAAGAACCTTCAAATACAGTTTTGCTTGTGGGGCAGTTGCTCAGTGCAGGGCTCACTCACTGGACACTCCATCTCCAAACGGCTCTCACTTACTTGTCTTACTGAAGTGTCCACTGATTTTTTTTTTCCTTTTTAATTCTGCACAGGTAACAATTTACACATTTATGGAGAATGGTGTATTTCACAGTATTTATACAACATGTACCGACGGAGTCAGGGTGGCCGATGTCTGTCCACTTGGTTTAGTTTGGCACCTTTGGGTGTGTAGTGCCACAGTGCATGTAGAGTGCACGGACGTCTTTGGAGATACACTAAGAAGTGACACTGCTGAGCCACACAGCAGATTCACTTTCCCCTCATATCAATCAACACACACATTTTGTTTGGTTTTTGATAATGTGCATTGTTTATAGCATGACAGCATCTTGTGGTTTTGATGGCTTAACATTTTTTAAAGTTTTTTTTTAATGTGTTCTTGATATTGACTCTGTAGATTAATAGATGGCAAGTATCTTTACCTAAAACCTGTAAGCTCTCTCTTATTCTTATAGTTTTGTTGCTCCGCGTGAGCATTTCAGTTGGTATGATTCCCAACCTGCCACTTTTGTGTTTTCTGTGCATTAAGGGTGCGTCAAGAAAGTCTTTACTCCCACTAGCATCTTGCATTTCCTGTGTTCCTGTAATAGTTCTGTCTTAAGACCTCTAGGTCTTGACACATTTGAGTTGATTTTGGTATAGGGTGTGACACAGGGAATCAACTTTTAATCTTCTGCATTAAGATATAGTTTATCAGCACCAATGGAAATAAGGAAACGGTGCCTAGGTAAACATTTTTTTTCCGAACATCAGTGTAGAATTAGCTTAGTGAGGTATATAGCTTTATCTCTGGGGCCATAAAATTTTCATTATTGTAACTCAAGCATGTCTCGCAATCCTTTCAAGTGTTTTGTTGTTAGCTACTGGCAAGTTGGTTTTCTATATGAATTTTGTGATTTTATAGTTCTCTTAAAGGATGTTCCTCAGATTTTTAAAAGGATTGGTCAGTCTACAAACTTCTTTGTCTGGTATGGGAAGTCTTTCCATCTTGGGATTTCTCCAGTGACTTTGATCAGCGCTTTGTAATTTCCACAGTAGAGGTCTTTCTGAACCTCAGCTGAATTTACTCCAAGGTATTTTACTTGTAACTGCTGTGAATGGATTTGCCTTTACAGCTGCCTTTACGAAGTTTTGTTAGAAGCAGGATAAAACTGAGCCTGCATGTAGTCATTTTTGGCTTGACCTATCTGGACCTAAGATCTCACTGCAAACTTGTGAGCTCTAAAATAAGAAGCTTAAGAACAAAGCAAGACATCCCTGTCCTCAGCAAGGAAGACTTGTGCTTACCATAAAGGGACAGACACGTCCTAATGCAGGTAACAGCGACTTAAATATTTCTCACCAATACAGCATCCTCTTCTAGAAAAAGAAATATATGCATGCATGCATGCATGCATGTATATATGTATGTGTATATATTTGAATACTATTTGTTCATAAAAAGAATAAAATCATGCCGCCCATCATCTGTGGCAAATGGATCTGAAGGGCATCATGTTAAGCAAAATAAAAGCCAGACATAGCAAAGTTATTATTTCATGCTGTCTGTCACATGGAAGCAAAAGACCTGAGAGTACAAAAGCTACTGTCAGTTATGAAAGAAGGCATGAGGTTGCAGGGAGGACACCTCCCGCAGGGGAACAGAGGGCAGACATGATCAGTAAGTTTACATATATGCACATGCCTTAATATATATCAATATATTACATATATCAATATGCCTTAATAATTAGAATAAAAAGAAAATTAAGCTCTGAGTGATATTGCATTGGGTTAGCTATAGAAAACAACATTCTGTATATTTCCAAAAGCCCGATAAAAAGGGCTGTGGAGAGTCTTACCATAAACAAACTATATACACTTGGGGCTGGAGAAACGGCATAGTGGTTAAAAGTGCTGACTGCTCTTCCAGAAGACCAAGGTTCGATTCCCAGCACTGACATGATGGCTCACTACTATCTAACTCCATTTCTAGGGAATCTAATCCCACCTTCTGGCATGCAAGTGGTACACAGACATAAATGCAGGCAAGACACACATACACATCAAACACAACCTCAGAAACCCTTGAGGAGAAATGCCCTGATTGGAACATTACACAACTTACACACTTCAATGTATTCCATTAATATGAGTACATTTTTAGGCTTTTAAAGCATTAAAAAGAAAAAGAAAAAAACTCTCACAAAGCATACAATATCTCATTTCATATGCTTATTAGGAAGAAAGTCGAATCATCTCTTTTCTTGAATTACTGGGATTGATGGTATATACTGTCAATCTCAAGAAATTATACATTGTGGGAAATAAAAGGTTAACAACAACAAAACCAAAAGGACCAACCACTCCATTCTGGTTTTATACTTAAAAGTACTAGGGACAGAGTTTAAAGAGATGCCTATATCCCCGTGTGTATTAAGATGGCACACTATCGCTGGGACATTATATGAGGTAAATAAGTCGTAGGACTCCATTGGGTTCTATGGTGAGACGGTATCATGCCACGGACATAAAGCGGCACCGGGGTTCCATTTTATGAATTCAAAGAGCATAATCCATGCCCTCCCCTACCCCCCCCCCTGCACTGGCCCACCTCCTAAAGATGTTGGAAGTGTATGGATGACTTAATCTTAGAAAACCTAACAGTGTGAGCAGGATAGTAACACACTCAGAAAAACGGTCATCTTCAGTAAGTACAGCAATGGCTCACTCACCACAGAACTTCACAGTATTCCAGGTATGAGAAGGAATTTCTTTAACAAAAAAAAAGTGACACAGATGCTTCACAAAACCCCTGCAGGAAAAGGGAACACACTGGCGCCTGAGCCCTAGCCATCAGCCACAGGACTTTCAAACATGACTGCTCTGTACTGCACCAAGCTGAGGATGCGGCCACGAGAGTAAAGGAGGACAAAGGAACAAAAGTAGCATAACATCTGGGAGGAAAAATGTTTACAGCATATAGGATCGCCTAAAACAGTGGTTCTCAACCTGTGAGTCGCAGCCCTTTCACAGGTCGCCTGAGACCACTGCAAACCACAGGTAATTTACATGGTGACTCCTAACAGTAGCAAGATCACAGTTCTGAAGCAGGAACAAAAGTAATGTTATGGTTGGGGTTCACCACCACATGAGGAACTGAGAACCACTGCTCCCAAAGAACCTTCCATGCACGTTTCTAGAAAGAATAAGACTTTATCTCTGTCTACTGGATGAAACGTCAGTGGTGAGTAACACATTTCAAATACTAAGAAAAGTCTGAAGAGAGAGCTTATCAAAACTATGACGGTACCTAGGGAGAAATGTAATGTAAGTATGCATGACCCCCTCGGTAAGAACTGTAAGAATGGAACATTTCGGAAGGTCTAGGAATGAAGGGAAGTCCTCAGAGGAGCTCTAACCATCAGTGGAACAGTGATGACAAAAAGTGACTGGTGACAGAGCAGATTAGCAATAATAGCATGTAGCCAGGAGAGGAAGAGAAACACTGTGAAACACTCAGCCGTCGTCGTGACTACTCAAGAGAAGGAAACCACACCAAAAACCAAACCAAACCAAAAAACATGTAAAGAAACGTGTTGCGTCCCTAGTTGTTACAGCCGTTTTGTACCTAACAATAAAAGATTTTTTTTTTTTTTAGTTTAAAAATATATACAAGGCAAAATCACCTGGTTTAGAACTTCTGCTTTTGAACAATACACTACTAACTACACACTCTTACTCCCACTATACATAAAACCACCCATCCTGTTAGAGCAAAGTTGGGGTTTTACTCCAAGGAATAATTTTCATTATATGAGATCTTTACCAATTCTGAACCCAACCTTTCTGGAAATGTTGACTACAGTGTATACAAAATTCATTTTGCTTAGAAGCTGCACAGAGGAACATGAAACCCTCAAAAGGAAGGAATTTATTTTAAAACATGATAAAAATAAAATACCACATTTAGGATATTAGGATCTTTAGTTTTTTAGATTTGAGAAAAGTCAACTAGATTATAAGTGAAAGAACAGTGTTCATTTGCCTTCCTGTTACAAGGTAATTAAGAAAATTGTCAGACTCACAGCCTGGAATGTAATGTCCTGGACTGCCTACTGATTCCACTGCAGCAGCCACCCGCCTCTTTCCTGGACTCTGAGCTCACTGTTGTCTCCCTAGGAACTAGCCCCATGCCTGGCACACACAATACTCAAGTATTTCATAAAATGGACATACGGTTGTATAGTCAGCATATACTTCCACAGTTCTTTATTTAAAACAAACTGATAATTCAGGAAACAGCATAACTGAAAAACATTTACTAGCACTAAACAAATCTACATAACATACATAATTTTACTAAGGTGCAACTAAAACATTTGATATGGCACATTTTCTATTTCATACTGACCTTCTACTTAAAAAGAAAGACAGTTATTATAAACCTTAAGGTGCTCTAAGTTCCTTTTTGCGTTTATTCCTTTTATCACATCTAAAGTTGAGATGGATTTCTAGGGACACACCCTTTTTTCCCTGTTTTAATTGAACGCTATGATGACCTTAGCCTTAGGACCTGACTGGGGACCATTTGAGGGGTACAGCAGCATAGGGCTGGAAGAGGAGTGCTGCCTCCTTTACTGCAGACAGACAGACATGCTGCCTCCTTCTTTTCTAGCAGCTTCTGTGAGGAACACATGTGCAATGTCTTCTGTCCTCAGGCAAGTAATTTTTCTCCAGATAATCTGTGGCACCGTCAGGAATATTACAAAGTTTTGTTGTAAGAATCAGAGGTGCTGCTGATAGACATGTCAGGTACTCAGCATAAAGAAAATACCTGATTCTTAGTAACCTATAAATCTAACTATCACTCATGGGCTCCTGGTAACAGCCCGTCTCACTCAAACCTGTCAGAAAGATTTTCTAACTCAGTCTTTTTCACCTTTCAAGTAGCAGCTTCTGGGTTTATCTGAAAAATTTTGACATAGATTTATCAAAGCCACTGAAGAAATCTGAATATATTCTGTTAACAGAATATTATTCAAGGGTGAAGAATGGATCAACTATTCCAACCTCTTCAGTGGATTAACTACAAAAACAAATTACAACTTCATTTAGCTAGACATCATTAGCTAATTTTCTTCCTCCATCCATGAAGACATCAACACTTGCTTACAGACATTCTAAGTTCATTACATCCGCCTGATTTACTGCAGTCAAGCAGATGCCAAATATCCATTTAACAATTCTTACAAAATACACAAGAAAGCTGAAATGCAGAACAGTTTCATAGCAGTTTACAGAAACCAAAAGAGTAGTTTGGCTTTGTATATACAATACAAATCACACACACACACACACACACACACACACACACACACACACACACACACACACGTGTGGTATTAGGCTTGCAAACAGCACAAGAGAAGCATTAAATGCCATCTCCCTTTACCCTGCCACCACAGTGAGACACAGGTCGAGCTTTCATTTTAAGGGGCATCAATTCAACATTATGCCCATTAGCATACAGATTAGAGAGAACAGGTCTACTGCGGCCTGAAAGACTCTGCTGCTCTCGGGAATCTACACTACTCCTGAGATCTAAAGCTCCGGAGCCAAGAAATGTCAGTAAAATCCCTGAGGGTGAAACAGAAGCAAACTATCTGGAAGAACCCCTCTTAACCAAGCCACTCTGGATTCCCACACACGGTGTGTGCTTGTGTGTATGAGTGAGCACACCTTTCAAAATGACAAAATGACCAATCAGCCCCCGAGACAAGAATCAACAATACAACCAACCGCCCACCCAGCCCTTGCCTTAACAAGACGATCCCAATGCGGTGTTTAAAGATGGTTAGTGACAGACCAGGACTTGGAACATTAATAAAGTGGAATATGGTGTGGCACACCTTTAACACCGACCTTCCTTCCGCACCTTGGGAGGCCCCAGGAGGTGGATCTGTTAGTTCCAGGGCACATAGCTGAAACTATGCAATCTACTTTTCCCTTTGTAAAAAAGTTGTTTACTTTATTGTTGTGAGTGTGTGTATGTGTGCTGAGAGTTGCTTTCAGTTTTAGACGTTTCCAGGTTGGGAAGCATTCATGCAGACAGCGAGCTAAGACTAGCTGTGTGCCTAATATAATGTGCAAGTCTAAAATGAGCCCAATATGTCAGAAAGTTTTCAACATGAAAATGTCTCATGTTTTGGACTTAAGAATTAAGAAGGCTCAACTTATACTGCTTGCTTTCAACATGCTCTATTTTTTTTTTTTTCTCTTGAATCTGCAATTCTGGTCTGAATATGGGGCCTCCTACAGGTTAGGCACATGTTCTCCCACTGAGCCACACTCCAGCCCTACCTACATTCATTCTAATGAGGGATTCCCATGATATAGTGATAGTTACAATTTTAAAGAGTCCCTTTTGAAAAGTATTATTAAGCACTTCATTACTTAATGTGTGTGACATGCTCTCTCACACACACACACACACACACACACACACACACAGTCTGGAAAACATGCTTTAATTAAAGGTTGTTTTAGAGCAGAAGTTACGAACTTGTCTTCATGTACACCAGCAGTAAAGCTCACTCTGCTGCCCCCACCATTTGCAGTTCAGTGTGTATGCGGCGGTCTTGCTGCAGTAGCACAAGCATGACCTAAGAGTCAGCACGTATCCTACGAATGGATCTTGAGTGACCATTACCTCTAACAGAAGAGAGTAGAAATACTAATATTTAGGTGGTGATCAGTCAAGTAGAAAATTGGATCAAAAGCAGTTATTCACTTAAGTAATTCCTGTCCAAATATGGTGGGTGAGATGTCATTTCTGAAGTTCGAGTTTAAGGGTGAAGGTCACACCCAAGCTTTCCATCCTGGGAAGAGTCGGCTGAGATTTTTGGGATCCATGGCCTGCTGGATAAGCAAGTTCACCTGTCCACCCACACTGAGCACAGTGCCTTCCTCCACGCCTTTCAGTTTCTCTTGCAGTCTCATCAAGACACGCTCAGCTACTTTGTTGAAACTCTGGTCAGTATCACTAATGATAAAAGAACACAAAGATTACAATGAGGTGCAACCATGGAGGGCCTGGGAACAAGAAAATCTAAGTAACAACAGGTCCTTCCTGAAATATCCCACCTAAGACTTTGTTTGCATTCTTGATCATCTGCATTGGGGGTGGAATGGAGGTCGGACTCATCTTCTGGTCTCTGCTGTAGATACAGAGCTTTTAAAGGATTCATAGTCCAATCAAAGAGTGGATCGTACAAAAGAACCTAAATAGAAAAAACAAAACAGCGTGCCTTTTAATTATGTAGTTAAAAACAATAGTAACCACATCATGAAGTAATACTAGTCACAACCAACAGTGAACAGGTAACTGTTTGAAGGAAAAACAACTGGCTGTCAGAAATTTGGACTGATTTACCGAAGGCAATACAGAATTCTGTGTGTGTGTGGCTGGTCGGTGGGGTGGGGGTGGGGATGGTTCTAAAGTGATACAGGCATCGTAGGTGGAGACAGAAATAATTTCTCAGTTGCAGTCCCCTCACTCAGACCACTGCGGCAGACTGTTTATTGAGTCATCTAAAAGACACAGCTCGGCTCTTGTTATCACGGACTTAATAGTGCCAGTGAGATATGAATGGCTCTTAACCGTGCCTGCACAGGAAGAGTCATCTACAAAACACAGGGTCCTGCTGCATCCCTAGGAATCTGGTCTGAACACAGTTAACACCTACTCTTTAGAAACAGTGCAGACGACACTGTGCGCAGCCAGTCAGGCCTGCACTCTACTTCCTGCATGTATTTCCCTGTGCAGGAAACAGCTGAGCTCTTATTTCACACACCCTTACCAGGTTGCAGATGACTGCCAGCACCACACAATTCATTAATTCTTGGGAAGAATTAATGTTGCAAGCGTTGCAGACTTTCTTCCCTCTCTGTCTTGGGTCAAGCTGAAATGACGAACTGGATTTAAACCTGTACACAGCCACAGCTCCATTCAGGTGAGTTGTCCCAAAGCAACTAGGCCCGGCAGGAGCCTCAGCAGCAAATCTCCCTCTTCAGTTACGCTTGCCACTAACAAGACTGATACTCTGATTTCTATCTAAACTAGCTCTGAGATTTGTAGGGAAAGTGATACTTATTACTGATTTTTCTTCACGGAAACCAATCTCAAACTATCCAAGAGGCATACAGACATATCTATATGTGTACGCACATAATCGCGTGCACACGTGCGTGCGTGTGTAAACCAGAGGTTAATGCCAGGTGCTTTCTTCAACCACCTTTCTTCTTTATTTTTTGAGACAGTGTCTATCATTGAATGGAAACTCACTGATTTGGCTAGCCTTGCTGGCCAAGAGTCCCAGAGGTTGCCCCAGCTCTGCGTCCCCCAGTGCTGGGACTATAAGCATGCACCACTAGGCCAGGTTTTGACATGGGTTCTGGGGATCCAAACTCAGGTCCTCATGCTGGTGGGGCAAGCACTTGCCAGCTGAGTCATCTTCAGGCCCACGTGGGATGTCTAAGATGCCAAAGTGCTCATTAATTTCGTAAAGATTGGAGATTACTTAACAATGTATGATATTTCCAAGAAACATGAGGGGACTAGAGCCATTTCCAACCCCAGACTCTGATGTATGAAGGTGCTCACTGTTCCCCTTTCTGCTGCTGCCCGAGACCCACTCTACATGAAATACAGCAATGCTCTTCAGATGAGTGACTCTCTATGAGCAGGCAGATGGCAAAGGAATGCAGATGCCCTGTGCACGCTTTACCTCTACAATGGTCAGCAGGGTTTCCTGAGAACTCCGCATAACTTCCATCGTTTTTTCACAGCACCTGCGAGGGGAAAACATTACAGGTATGGATTCTGTAGACGCTGGTATTTCAGCCCTTCTTTGCCTATATGCACTTAGGAATACATACTTAGAGGATTCTTGCTAGCAATTCCCCATATTGTATTTCAAAGAGCAGGACCGCTAAGACATTTAAGAGATGCTCCAGAAATTGATATAAATATATACAGATGCACGTGTGTGTGTGTGTGTGTGTGTGTGTGTGTGTGTGTGTGTGTGTGTCTCCTAAGCTCAGCACTTACAGGAAGACAGTACTCCTATGAAATACTCATTGTCTTGATTACTGAGGCGAGTATTAATTTACTTTGCCGAGCTGAGATTGTGGACCTTTACTGGGGGAACTACAAGGACTGGAAGTTATACCCAGCCAAACATGATATAGAAACATGTTTTTTTTCAGACAAAATAACCACCACCTTTTTAATACCCCCAACCATGAGCATCAATAAGACAGCAAAAGACCAGAGTGAGTCAGCTAAGACTGAGTAACAGCATAAAAGTGGGCCTCTTCCAGAGGAGGTCAGGTATGACCACACGATGTCATGCTGAATTAACACCAAGGTGGCCCGTGCCAAGGGTCTCTGTGCATCATCTCTTTAAATCTACTAGCTGAATAGTTCTGATAGCAAACACTGCATGCTTTCCCACCCCTTACCTTCTGAAGACACCTTCCACACCGGTGATGCCCATCCCGTCCACAATATCTCTGCTGAGTCTAAAAGGAACTGTTTCTGGAGTGGGAAGGATCTTCCCTGTTCAAAAGCCACTCCTAAAATAAAAGAGACGTGAGGCAAGCGAGTCTGACGGGCTGACACGCTGTCTCTGTAAGTCCATGCTAACTCTGGAAAGGCAGCCAACCATCTGGTACTCATGCTCTATTAGTCCTGGATGATTGAAAAAATACATAATCCTGTTGTTGCTTTCCCTGCGTATCTCAGCTTCATCATCGATGAGAGGCCACACCAAACGCAAAACGTAACAGCTACTTGGCGAAGGGAGGCACATTAAAGGATGATTTTAAAACTGGATAACTGGTATGGTTAAAATGTAGAAGACTTATGTACCAACATTTTAAAACATTTTTAATTAATAAAAAAAAGTTCTGAGATACAGACTCATATACTGATTTTCATGCACAAAGATCACCCTACATACTTTCTACCCATTTCCCCCACTGCAGTGGAAAACCATTGTACAGTAGCACAGTCAGAATATGGACATTGTAAAGCCCAGAAAGTAACAGTGTGTGTATGTGTGTGTGTGTCTCATTTCGTAGCCCAGACTGATCTGAAACTCCCTATATAGGCCTAAGCTGTCTTTGAACTCTCAGCAATCCTCCTGCCTCAGTCTTTTAAGTGCTGGGATTATAGTCATGAGCTACAAAGCCCACACTGGTTTAGTTTTTCAGTCCTAGCATTGCTAACGTGTCAGTGTGAGATCAGAGTCTGCCCCAGCCCAGTGGCTGCAGCCGCCTGTACTACTGATGAGCTGGGCTGGCCATGACATCCAATCTCTCTCTTGTGTATTGAGCTGCTGCTGCTATCCGGAAAGCTCTCTAATGTTTTGAAATGTGCAAAACTCATTGTCTTTTAGTTGTCTATGAGATCTGCTGTATTCCTTTGTTAGATGCTTTGGATGTCTGGAATCCTCCTCCCACTCTGTGCCACTGACTTCAATGGCATGGGCTTACTACAAAAACGGCCTCAAATCCAAGCTCCTTGTCCCAACGCTAGTCCCAACCGTCATTTCATGTCCACACTCTCATTTTCTCTCTCAACTTCCTGTCCAAATCGCTCAGAAAATTACCTAAAATCCAAACACCACTGTCTGCTGGTTAAATATTTTCACTTCCCACCATCCAAACAGATTAAAAGTGAAAACCCTGTAGCCCATCTCTTCAGTCTACTACTGCGCTCTGCCTCAAGCTACTTAATTACTGGCAAGGCTCCTCTAGCAAGGCTGCTAGTCAGCCCTCCTCATTTTCTAGATCTCCACCTTCTCAGTCACCCTTCCTTCTTGTCTTGAGAACTTGACTCAACTGCCATCCAATCTTACAGTGACATTTACTCACTGTCACAGGTAGATGCAGCCACTCCCTCACCTCTGGTGCTGACACTTACAGAAAAATCTTGTTGTATTTTCCTGCTGATGTGTCTGACCTCCTCATATTTGTAACACGCTGACATCCGAACTGTCTGATGACAAAATATTAATGAAAGATCCGCATCTTTCATTACTCACCAGGTCTATGTGCACAAGCTCTGCCGACTGCTCGTTTATCAAGATATTCTGTACGTGCCTGTCGCCAAGTCCAAGGATGTAACCGACTAGAGAAAAAAACCCAAAACCAACCATGTGAAATCTCTAATACACAGCCAACCTACAATCTCAACTAGTATCACTGACTCTATGCAATGTTTACGTAGTTTAGACTTTAAAGCTACTTAAAGGAAACTATATACAGTGAATAGTGTGTAGGGTTTAAGTCAAATCTAGCCAGGTTCTTTAAGGCACATTACTATTTTACAAATAGATGTGCTGCTAAAAATATTTTCTCTTTACAAAAAAAAAAAAAAGCATAGATTTTCTCTGAAGTTAGTGTGGTTAAGGCTGGAGACCCTAATTTACCTGGGTCAGTGCAGTACACTCAAGATTTTTATTAAGTATCCTTACAAACCAAGAGATGCAGGGATTGGTAACTTCATCATTCAACAGTGAGACTTTCCTCTGCCTGATAAACTAAGCTGACTGGAAACTGATCGCTACTTTATTTCACCAGGTGCCTGTGCAGGCAGAACTGCACTTCTATTTTTTAAGACAGATAATGGCATGCCTTGAAGTACCTTTAACCTGGTAAGAGAAAGCATGCAGTGTTACAGAAAAACCATGGGGTAGGGAGTAAGGATGCCAC
>JAKYLM010000544.1:0-20774 GCA_023634145.1 Thymallus thymallus
GTGTCTGGTGCTTAACGGAACACCAGATGTTTTGATAGGCCATCACAGCGAGATCTGCGGAGGCTGTGAGACAGGCTGATTGACGTGCATACGTGGATGACGCTGGACTCAATCTGACTTAAGAATCAGCTCAGATGCAGTGGTTATCCTCGCGCTTCGGGCTCTGTGTCCTTGTTCAAATGGGGACTCTCATTTTCGGGCTTCTATAGAAATGAATGACAAAGGGAACGTATAGAGAACTTGCTTGTCCCGGTAAACAAGTGCCACCCAGGAGAGCTGTCCGTCCTCGCTGCTCGACCATGGTTATCATCCAGACACGCTCTGGGTGGGCACCTGGAATCCTCACCACAGAAACAACAAACGTATTCAAGAGCTGGCTTGCCCACTGCCTCCCTCCCTCAAAGGAGTAGTTTACTCTTCAAAGTCTGCAAGCCCCTCCTCTGTCCTTTTTTTTTTTTTTTTTTTTTTTTTTTTTTTTTTTTTAATGTCTCTTTCACCTCCCTACCCTTGTTTGGAAGAGATTCTGGAGCATTCTGTCAGGCGTTGTGGGAAAGCCGTTCCTTCAGGAGCTAGGTCTGAGTTCATCTACCCAAGTGCTTTCTGAACAGTCTGTGAACACTGTTGGGCAGGTCAGGTAGCAGACGGCTCGCCCCTCTATGAGACAGCATAATTTCCCTTATTAAAACTGAGTTCTGCCTCCCTGCCATGCTTGGACCAACTCCGTGGATCTTTCTGGAATGACATGTAGCTTCATTTTCTATGTCACAGCCCTTGAAATGTGGGGGAGTAAACATGGTAGGCCCAGCAGATATTTTCATTCTTTGGTTTCCATTTGCGACAGAGTAGCTGATTTTTCCACAGCGGTAAATCCCTCAGGATGGGGAGATCAAAGCCAGGATAGGGCTATTGTCTTGGTGCCTGGACTCTGTCACCAGCATTCTTGGGGTGCAAGGAAGCTGTATGGTGTACCCACAATGGAACACAGGTAGAGGTGTACAGGTGATAGAAGAGGTGGGCTTCTGGAAATCCCAGGGGTCCATCCGTCTGGAGTGTGGCATGTCTGGGAACCATGCTCTGGCTGGCTGCCTGGGACAAGCCTGAACTGCACGTTGGGGTCTTATTCACGGTTTCCTCTGCTCGCAAAGGATCCCTTGAACAGTTCTCACAGCCTGACCCCAGCGTCCCTGGGAATACCAACTGACAGCTGCAAGGAGTGAAGCCACAGCAGCCCTGTCGGGTGCCAGCTGGACGTGCCTGGCCGCCACCCGGGGATGTCAGAGCAGAGCTGCAGGCCACCCTTCCGCCAGCAGGAAGCCCAGCCGCAAACACTTGGACAGGAAGCCTGTGTGCTGGCCAGCTGAGCCAGCTCTGGTTTCTCTTGTGTCTGAGGGTTTGGCCTCTGAGTAGAGGAAAGCGAGCCAGGTGCTGCGGGCTGTGCTGACGCTGACTGGGTCAGGATTCGCCCCCCCGCCCCCCGCCCCCAAGAGCTTGGGTTGTGGGTTCAAGGGTGTAAGCCGAAAAGCATCCTCCAAGCTGAGGCAGAAGGGGTGTTTCTTGGAGGAAGGGCGAGGGAGCAGGGAACGAGGTGTTTACCAGGACTGGGCCAGCTGGCTGAGGATATGCTGTGAACCCTTTGTGCTGGCTCCAGGGAAGATGGGGTTGGTGGTTCAGTCCTGCAAACCCAGGCTGGTTCCCACTTCCCAGCTGCATCTGCCTCTGCCTCTGGGAGCTACACTGCTCTCTGTCTCAGAAGGCTTCGATGTCCACATATTCCTGGCTGTCAGGGGGACTCCTCAAGGGTCTCAAGTTGTGCTGTGAGAGAATTACTGAAAACTGAACGTGCTCGGCCAGGGACAGAGACGATTTACACGCAGGGCTGCCTATATACGTAAATCTCTTGAAAGCGGTCAGTGTATACTTCCATGTAACTGTCATGAAGGCATCTCGGATCATAGAACACTTAGGCTTTTCACAAGTCCCCTCACAGCCTGATTGTCCAGGAAGAGATGTCTGGTGTCAGGTACCCAGGTAAGCAGAGTGACTCAAGGCCACACAAACTGAGCAGCGGCAGAACCTGGGTGACCACAGTGACTTCTGTCACTCTAGAAAGAGAACGGAGAGGTTTCTTTTCAAAATATATGAGCATCTATCTGTCTGAGCATGCTCACCTGCGGGATGTGCTTTGGGCTGGCAACCGCTGCTTGCTGTCATCCCAAGGGAGACACTCTTTGTGGCTTTAGTCACTTCAGGTTCCCTCACAGTTTTCCTTTGCAGTTTGAACAATCCAGTTTTGAGTCTACTTTATGGCCTCTTTGCTTCTGACTTTAGACCAGGGCTCGGCAACGTTTTCTACCAAGCCTACCTGGTAACCATGCTAAGCTTTGTGGGACATATGTTATTGGTGGCCATGACTCAATTTTTGCTGTGGGAGTGTAAAATTAGCTATAGACAATGCATATCTGTGTCCCAATGAAACTTTAATCCACCAAACAGGCAGTGGACCAGAATTGGCCCACCAGATAATTATTTGTTGGCTTCAAGTCAAAACTGTTTTGTTTTTGTTTTTGTTTTGTTTTGTTTTTTGAGATAAGAGTCTCCGTAGCCCAGGCTACCCTTGAATTTACTATGTACTTAAGAGTCAGAATGAATCTAACAACTGAATAAACGGATGAATTAGTTTTGCAGTAAGATCATTTTAGGTACCACCCCCTGTACTTCATTCTGATCCCCATGTGGGGACAGTGTGATGTGACTCAGTGCTATCACCCTGAAGGAATATATAAGCTGTTTTGAACTCCAGCATGCAACTCATCTTTCTCATCTTTGTTCCCTTGTGAAATGTGGGGTGACTCCAGCTGCAGGGGATTGCAGCAGAATGACAAATATATGTAAAGTTTGGGGTTCAGTGACAAGGGTGGGAGAAATGACAAGAATTGTTCCCCTCAATGCTACTGGAAGTCACCCACTGTGTCCTAACAGTGAGGTTGCGATACTGCCTGTGTTCTATTGTCCTGGGCACAGGGAGAGGTCACTCACTGTGCGGTACGCCTTAGCCTGGGAAACTGGGCTCACAGAAGCTTGCAGAGAGGGCTCCTGTGTGGCATCCCAACTCACTCTATCCAAAATGACCTTTTCATAGCTGCCCCTTCTTCTTTCTCCATCTCTCTAGACCCCAAGCTGGAAACCCTCCTGACCCATCTCCTCTGCTCCATGTCCTGCCTGGTTGGGGGGGGGGGGGGTCATCAGCTTTCTTGAATTTGCTGTCTGGCTTTTAATAGGTTTATTGAGACCCAATTCACCAAGTATGTAACTGACCGGTTTTGATTATAATTCAAAGGTGTTCACATGTTGTATAATCATTGCTACAATGGTTTTGAGCATTTCTGTTGCCCCTAAGAACAGAAGCCTAGAGGCATTTCAGTTTCCACACTTCTTCCTAGTACTGAGCTACTGCTGGGCTAGCTTGCTATACATCTGCCATTAGAGACCTGTCATGCAAATTGATCCAACTAAGCTATACATGGTCTTTGGGGTCGAGTGTCTTTCACTGGACCTAATATTTTAAAGGCTCGTCCATTTTGCCTCCCTTATCAAAACTTTCACTCTCTTTTAAAGGGCTGAATAGTATTCCATGGTATAGATTTATGATGTTGTATTTATCCATCCATAAACTGTAAATTGTTATTCACCTTTCAAAGAAGAAGAAGAATAAAAGCAAGGAGGTGCTCAAGGAATGGCAGCTCCCATGAGATTTGCTAGAATAAAAACTGGACAGACGTTTAACAACCATGAATTGCTTTGATGTCGCGACTCACTGGGGGAAGACCATTTCCCAAGCTCCCTCCACTCCAGGGCACTGAGATGAGGACCAGTGTCCTGGCCTCCAACCTGTTACGTTTCCAGTTACCTCATATGCCAGGGTGTGGAGAGCAGATGGAGTCCCTGGGAAGTGTATATTTGTGACATGAGTGTGCCCGTGTCAAGGATGCCAGTGCCCCAGAGTCATGGGAATAGCAAGGCTTTTCTTTGGTCCAAGTTTGAAGGTTGACCTTTGGTTAAAAACAGAAGGTTGACCTTTGGCTAAAACTGGTACAAAAAAACCCAAAGACTTCAGGGTCACACGCCAAGGGCTGCTCCCTAGAGACCCTTCTCTTAGAGTAGATAACCCATCTCTTTGTTCATGCTGCATGTAACAAACACCCCGAGTATCCTGGCTGCTGGTGTGTCCTCATCCACATGCGTGGTCTACCTTAATCTCCAGTCAATCCTGGCCAAGTTTCTAGGATCCTGCTTCGTGGGCAGAAGCATCATGGCTTTCAAGACAGGCATCCAGGCAGACACAGAAACAGCAAGCAATGCATAAGGCCTGGTCACCTCAGGTTTAATCTGTGTCTAGGAAAAACAGAGCTTAAAATCCCCAGGTAGGTCTCGGATTATTTTTAGAGAATGATTTTTAAAGACTAGAAGCCACCTTCTGTCACAATAACAGACACCCGAGACCATCAGTTGTCATGCTAAAGAGACTTCTGGCTCAGAGGCCTGGAGGGTTCTGTCTCTGATGGGCAACTGTTGTTTAAGTATGATATGGTGGGGACGCGTAGCTGAACAAAACCACTCACATCATGGCAAAAGGGAGAAAGGAGACAGGGAGAGAGGGTGACATCCAGAGTCCTACAGTGTCCCCTGAGTGTGCACATCCAGGGTAATGAAGGTTTCCTCACCAGCTCCCACCTCTGAAAGACTTCATCCTCTCAACAGACCAACCTTTACCCCATGGACCCTCAGGGGACACTTAGAAGCCAAATTATAATAAACTGCTATTGCATTGCTTGTCTGATATTCTGGGTTTCACCCAATCTCCTACCTTATTTTCAGCCTCTTAATCAGTAGGAAGACTATATTTAAAAACTCAGGAATCAAGTGTCCTATAGCTGGAAGATACTATAGCAGGGGTTCGCAGAGGGAAGATGGCTGTCCAGGAAGCACCTCTGGCAGAGGCAGGCAGCATTTGCAGAGCCGCATCTGTCTGCGGTTTTCCAGCAAACCACAGAGGCTGCTTCTGTGCATGGTGCCGCCACCCAAGGGTACTAGCTGCCTCTCCATTGGGCCTTTGGCTCTGCCACCGCCATAAACGGTTATGCAGGCTCCCTGCCTTTGTACAGTCTTGCTGGCTTCACGCTGTCAGGCAGAAGCCTGTGATTAGCAGGCTGTGAAGTGTGGAGAGAGGAGGCCTGCCCTCTTTCGGCCTCTATGCCAGCAGGTGGGCCATCTTCTCACCTATTTTGGGATTTTCTAAAACAGGAAAAAAAAAATCTTTGGATACTAAACTGTCGAAAAAAAAAAAAAAAAAAACAACAGGTGTCCATGACAGCTCTAAATATAGAGTTCTCAAGTGAGCAAAACACAAAGCATTGTTCCATCAACAATGCCAGCGGTAGGCAATGAGTCAGAGACCTGGAAGGCCAGAATGATGGGAGACAGCCTCTTCAGAAAGGTTGTGTCCTACGGGGGTGTCTCCGAGGAAGAGCAGGGTGAAATGAATGGGGTGCTGGGGTCTCGCAAGGGATGGATGTTCCTAGTAACCAGGGATGTGCTTTACAAGCAAGTAGGCAGACTGAAGAGGCAAGTAGGCAGCCTGATGCCTGGAAGTCTTCAGTGAACATTGGTAGTGGCGACCAGGTTCTCACAGGTACAGAGCAAGCCGTTAGCCTTGTCTATCTACCACAGCAGCTATTAGCCCACGTGACATTTGGTTAGCCATTAGCCATGACAGAGGTTAGAATAACTTGTTGCTCATCAGAGGATCCAAGATCAGTTGGGCTGTTATGCGTTCTCTTCTGGCTCTAACATGTTGAATGTCACCATCCCCAAACTTGTCCCTTTGGGGCTACAACAGCTGTCCAGATTGGCAGGGTCCTATGGAACCCAGTAAAAGTAACCTTATTCTCTTCCTGTGGGTAGAAGTAAACCTAAGGAACCCTGACCTTGACCGGTTGAAGAAAAGCAAGGTCCTACAGGCTTCCTAACACAGCCTCTGGAAAGGACAGCTTTCTCCCCATGAGCCAGGGTCTTACACAGATGGGAAAATGTGGGCTTCCCTCCGGGGCAGGCCTGATCAGGGCGGCTGCTGTTTCAAGGATGGCAGAGGCAGGTGTGGGCTTTTCTTCCCCGGTCCAAGCAGCTATCCTTTTCCTGGGGAAAAGCTTATTTCTCCCAGTGCTGACAGTGTTGGTGGCACTTGGGAGCTAGGGAGCCTCAGGTGTATTCAGCCTTTTAAAGCTTCAGAAATAATCCCAGTGTCTAGCATGGAGAGATGTAGAGCCTGGGGCAGGGACTGGACATTGGAGCCATCACTTGGGCCAGTTACCCAGCCTGACTAAGCTCTCTCTGTCTCCTCATCAGCGTTGGTAATGATCACTTGGGCACAGAATGGCAGTGTGGGGGAAGACACCACCTTACTGAGTTCGGGTGGTGTGCTCAGCACAGACCAGCCGCTTCTGCTCATGCTCCGTGTATATTACAGGCCACAGCCCCCAGCCTGCAGGCTGTGGCTGGGGTTTTCCTATCTCTCACTAGCTGGATTTCTATCTCAGTTTATAGACTTGTGGGGTTTCAGAGCCGTTAGGGATCCAGATACCATCGAGTCTGGTTGCAGATTAGGGAACTGGTCTGCAAGTGTGAAAAGGGAGAGGCCAGCTAGGAAGAGGGCCATGTGTGACCTGGCTTCTCCACCCACTGTCACCACAGCTTCCTAGACCTAGTCATTCAGGAAGACAGTCCAGTCTACCCAACCAGAAACAAGGAAGCCTGGAGGGCCCCCTCTCATCCTGGTTGCAGTAGGGCCCCACTCTCAACAACCACATTGCCTAGAGGTATCTCCCCAGTGATCTAATAGGATCTCCAGCACACCCTGACTCCTTGCTCTGGCCTGGATCAGGAACTTTAGATCTCAGTTGCTCTGTTTTCTTATCATTTTATATCCTGATGACAACCTCAGGCCATCTGAGATTCCAGGGAGCCTGACCCAGACCCAGCACCTGGAAAGAGATATGTGTGTGTGTGGCTTAATTTTTTCATATATTCCCATTTTATTGCTTTTAAATTATAAATAATTATTAAATGTACTAATTTAACACAAGCCTATTCCTAACTCAAAGTATTCTATGATAAAAGAAGTTGCTTTTCTTACATTAAGAAAAAAAATCAAGTCACAAAGGAAATATTGCAAAATCAATGTTCATCTTCAAGTAAATACGAATGAGCAGAAGTTTCACTAGGCGTTGACCAGTAATTACCCCTGTGGACACCCATGCCTTTGTATGTGAGCACAAAGTGCGTTATAGCCATTTGCTCCAGACACACATGCTTTGGGGGGCTTACTGTCTAGTCACCTTTGATGATGACAAGAGGCAGGAATGTTCTGGAAGAGAAGCACAGGCAGGCCAGGTGGAGTTCACTTACAGTTCCCGTTCACCTCACGTGTGGAGAACAGGCACGGGAACACACAGCAGAGGTCTCGCTTCTCGCTTCAGCTCAGCAATTGCCTCTCAAATTATGCTGACGTCACTTTCCTCTTGGCTGCTTCTCTCCAACCTTTGGAGATCCACCCTGCTGAGCCCTGTCTCACAAAGATAGCCCTGGGGTCACAGAAAAGGCCTCTCTGCTCTGGTGTCCCAGGCCAAGATGAGTCACAGGGATGGCACCTCAGAGGCCATGGTGCTGGGTACCATGACATGTCCCACACTGTGAGGTGGAGTCTGTGCTTTGGAATCTGCAGCCAACTGTCCATGACTGATGTTCTGTGCGGCTGGATGAGATTGCCGTGTTCCCGGCTTCCAACTGCTTTTCTGTGGCTCTGTTTCTCTCAGTCAGGGTCTCCTCATGTCTCCCAGCCTGCCTTCAAGTTCCAAATCCTCCTGCCCCTGCTCCCTGAACACTAGGATTATAGATGTGTCCCTCACATTGGCCTCAACTGCTTTTCAGTGGGAAAAATTCTGGTCCAATTGCTTGCTTCGGGGATTGCCTTATTTATAGAGCAAAAACCTTTCTTTGGCATATGCTTCTGAAACTCACCTATTCCAATGAGGCCCCTCTTGGAGGGGTAATAAAACTTCAGCATTCTCCCCGTTCTCTCCCCGTTTTTGTCTGTCTGTCTGTTTTTATTTATTGCAGGCACGAACTTTCAGCCTGGTTTGTGAAGTCTGTCTGTTTATTTTGAACAATGAGTCTGGACTTCATCAAAATGTCAGCATTTTGGAGACCCCACCCTAAGGTGAAAGTTGGGGGTCTCAGGGTTTAAACCCCAGCTTCTGACCTCAGCCCCAGAAGCATAGAGGTGGTTTTTAAAAGCTGCTGCCTGGAGGGAGGATTTAGTCTAACCAGCACCCCGTATCTGTGGGCCACGTGCTCTCCAAACCCCAGACACAAACAGGATATGTGCTGAGCTTTCTCCTGTACAGATGCACCTATAATGGAGTGTAATTTCTAAGGTAGGCTCAGTAAGAGGTGAACCACAGCACCACAGAGCAGAACACCAGTAACAATGGACTGCGCTGTGTAAGCCTTGCTGCACATCCACTTACACGACCTTAGTAGGAGTCATGTGGTCGAGCGGTGGTGGCGCATGCCTTTAATCCCAGCACTCAGGAGGCAGAGGCAGGCAGATTTCTGAGTTCGAGGCCAGCCTGGTCTACAAAGTGAGTTCTAGGACAGCCAGGGCTATACAGAGAAACCCTGTCTCAAAAACAAAAAACAAAAAAACCTCAAAAACAAACAAACAAACAAAACCAAAAAAAAAAAAAAAAGAAGTCATGTGAACGTGGCCTCTTTCTGTATCCTGTATTGTATTGTACCCCGCTGCTCCTCTTCCTGTGATGATGTGACACATACAGGAAGGAAGCACTTCCGGACCTCTGTGTTATGTCTGGATTGTCCAGATTTCTGTTCCCGGCTTTTGGGGTCCTTATTAAGTAGGGGTCATGTGAACTGAGGTGCTGTTGTGCTACAAAGTGACCATGAAAGTGACCACAGCAGTGGCACAGGCCTTCCTCATGCCATCCAGAACTTATGAGTTGTAGCCGGCCATGACAGAGCACTACAGCATTTGGAAGCAGGAGGAGCACTGGGAGCAGGAGGAGTACAAGGATCAGGAGCTCAAGCCCTTCTCAACTACATAATGAATTCAAGGTCACCCTGGGTTTCGTGAGACCCTGTCTGAAAACAGAACAAAGACTCCACAAAAATAAACCGTTTCTCTTTGTTTCTGGGATTTTCCTGCATGGTATTTTCAGACCATGGTTGGCAGTAGATGATAGTAGTCCAAGGGGGTCAGGGGATGGGAGCGGGGCTGCAGACAACAGGGGACTGCTTCTGTAAATGAGACTTTCTTCTTATGTAGTCAAAAGAAGCCATATCTCCAGTTTTAATCCAGAGAAAAGCTCGTATGGCCGTGCAGGGCATCACTGGAACTCCTGAGCGTTGGCCAAGGGTCTGCTCCCAGCAGGGTGTTTAGTGAGCACTTGCTAGCAGACCAGCTTTGTGACAAAGCATTATGGGTGCTTCATGGGGGCAAACATGGGAAGCTGTATCACATGGGTGAGGTTGGCCCTTTCCCCAGTGCCGCTCACTGTGTGCCTTCCATGCAGATTCCTGGCAGCCACACCTGACTAGAGCCCTGGTATTGTGGTTGGTTTTAATGGCAATTTGGCACAAATTAGAACACCACCACCACCACCACCACCACACACACACACACACACACACACACACACACACACACACACACACACACCCCGTGTCAGGAGCCTCAGTCGAAAAACCAAGCATCCTGACTGCCTTGATGTGGGAAGGCCCACCTCAATTTCCGGCCACATCTTCTGGATAAAAAGGATATTCTGCAGTCAGCGAGTCCAAGCATTTATTGTAGACAAGAGACCAGTGGCTGTCCAGGAAACTTCCTGGCTTCCACCCAGACTAGGACTATTGAGACAGCCCACTTTGTGGACTGAGTAACAGAAGGGTGTTCCCTTCCACCCCATGAGAGACAGCTATCTCAGGACCACTCACCGATGCTCAGGCATCTGGCCATCTAATCCCGAGGACCCAGGCTCTCCGATTCTTGGGTGTGATTCTGCTTCTGATCCTATTTTAAACTGACTTAGCAGCTGGGCGGTGGTGGCGCACACCTTTAATTCCAGCACTTGGGAGGCAGAGGCAGGCGAATTTCTGAGTTCAAGGCCAGCCTGGTCCTACGAAGTGAGTTCCAGGACAGCCAGGGCTACACATCCACGGTACACATCCAGTTACATGACTTTAATAGAAGTCTTGTAAATGTGGTCTCTTTCTGTGTCCAATATTGTTTTGTATCCTGCTGCCTGTTTTCCTGTGATGATGATGGTGATGATAAGTGTGTGTGTGTGTGTGTGTGTGTGTGTGTGTGTGTGTGTTCACTTGGACTCGAGTTTCTACCTTGCGTGCTCCAGTCCCCATCTACAGCTAGGTCCGTGTCCCAAACCTTGCCTGTCACCTGATGGGGACTTCTCTGTGCTGTTCCAGACTGGATAGCCACTGGCTCCCACCTGACTCGACTGTCCCAATACATCTGAAAACAAACAAGGATGATGCAGACTCAGCCGTCCCACTCTGCCTACACTGGGCTACCTTGGCATTTCCAGTCCCCAAGAGATGCCCCTACATCCAAGCACCTGACTGAATATCCAAGACTCAAGAAACATCTTAGGCTATATCCCCTCCCCCTGGCACCTTCCAAGTAAAGGTGTGCATGTCCTCTCTGCTCTGCAGAATTCTCTCCTTCCTGCACGCGACCATTTGCTTGCTCACCATGGCAGCCTCAGACCCAGCACAGGAGCCATCAAATAGCTTGTGATGTCTGTGGGACCCATGGATAGGATCGTGAGTGAGCTAGCTAGCAGGTTCCTTCCCTGATGACCTGACCCTCCAGCATCACCACCTTCACCTCTCTGACTTCTTAACTGGCAATTCTGAACACCTTGTGGCTCTGTGTACTTCCTGGGCTCTTGCTATCCCTCCAGAGACCCCCACTTCTGTCTTCGTAGCTGGCTCCTCTGCTCCCTGTTCTATATCTGTTCTATAGAGAACATGCTCTTTTGTTTGTGTGTTTTTTTAAAGAATAGGGCTTCTATCCTGAAACTCACTCTGTAGATCGGGTTGGCCTCGAACTCAGAATTCCACCTGCCCCCGCCTTCCAAGTTCTTAGATTAAAGGTGCGAGTGCTTTACCTATTGCTACCTGGCACTATAGAGATCATTTTTAGAGAGCCTATATCCCATGGCATTTTTCTTGCCTGTTCCCATATTGACTGTTGTTGTTGTTATCAATTGTTCTTGCTGGGCGATATACCAGGAAACGGGATCTGGGTTCTTCAGTCACTGCTTTCCAGCAAGGAACATCCTAAGAATCTGTTGTCTGATGAAGATGGAGAAAGTCCTGATTCTGTGTCTCTGTCTAAATCCTTTTACTCTCCTGTGTTGCTCTTCATTCTGGTCCATCTTGAATCGAGCACTGGTCACTCAGAGATGTCCTCCTGTTCATGGCCTCAAGAGCAACTCTACATGACTGGCTGTCTCCAAGTGCTGGAATTGCCTGTCCTGGTCCTCGCCACGGCAGCTTAACTTAGGGCAGAGCGCCCTGATCTATGCAGTAAGATCTGGCTTACTGCCCTTTGACCTCCTAGGGTGTGTGCAATGCTCCTGCCTTTCTGTGGTGCCCTATGTGTTTCTCCTGTGGGGCTCTGCCTTTTGAAAGGTTCACGACTTGTGAACTCCCTAGGGCAGGGGTGACATCAGTTTGCCCTACCCCCACTCCCCATGCCCAGAACACCCAGAACAAGAGCATGTGTGTACCAACTAGGTTCCTGGGAAAGGGCAGCTGGTTCTACTGAGTGGATTTGAAACTGAGGGGAGGGGATGAGGGAACGAACTCTGGGAAATAGGCCAGCCCGAGGGAAACCATGAAGTGGAGGGAGGAGGAGGGTGGAGGAGGGTGGAGGAAAGCAGAGGAGGGGGAAGGAGTAGGAAGGAGAGAGGAGGAGGGAGGAGAAGGGAGGAGGGCATAGTCCTCACCAGAAGTGGGGTGAAGAAGGAAAGTGTGCTAAGGACATGCAGGAATAGTTAGCACAAAACCACTGAGAGCAGATGGAGAGCAGAGCCTGAGCCACACTGGTTTCCTGGGCAAGGGAAACCCTCCCAGACAGCAAAGAGCCCAGGGCTCAGCCACCACAGGTCCCTCTGCCCACAAGAGCAGGGCTGATAGGAAAGGGGGGTGTCTTGCTTCTCCATCCCTGTTATCTATGTACAGGTCTTCTATTCTTTTTACTGCTGCCTCCACCACCAGCACCTTCGCCTCTCACATCAAAGGCTACATAGTTTCTTGATACTCACTCACCTTTGTTTCTCATTTTGGTCCTTGCTGCTGCTGTGGTTTGCACCGGTTCAGAGAGGTCAGAAAGTTAACCCCAGGTCATTCAATGCTCATTTAGTCTTCTCCTGGGTTAGGACTAAAACCTGCTCTGGGGGGTTGAGGAGAGAAGAACTTTTGCTGTGCTTGTGTGCATGCCTGAGTTCGGATCCCAGCACCCATGGAAAAGGTCCAACATGGTCATGTGTGCCTTCAGCCCAGAGCGGGGGGGGGGGGGGGGGGGGGGGATGGGGATGGGGGTAGGAGTGGGGGTGGGGGTGAGCTAGGGCTAGGAGTAAGGGTAGGGATAAGACTGCTGACTGCCAGCCAAGCTCCAGACTCTTAGTAAGAGTCCCTATTTCAAGAGAATAAGGAGAGTGATGGAGGGGGACACTCAGTATTCTCAGGTCTCCAAATATACACGCAGGCATGTATTCCTGCATTTGAATATACACATATACACCATGTGCTTCCCCATCCCCAGAGAGAGACAGAGAGAAACAGGGAGAGGCAGAGACAGAAAAAGACAGAGGCAGACAGAGAAATGGGGAGATGGAGGGAGAGACAGAGATAGACAGACAGACTGACAGAGACATACAGAGACAGGCAGGAGATGGAGGGAGATTGAAAGAGAGAGAGAGAGAGAGAGAGAGAGAGAGAGAGAGAACTGGCTTCTTCTAGACAATATTGCTGGGCATAGCCTAAATCTGTGCCTGTGTGTCTGTCCTGGTTCTCGGTGTGTGCACACCTATGTTTTCAACACCCTTTATGCTAAGGTGGTCATAGGTAGTTAGGTGTACACCATAGGCACTTAGTAGGTGTGCACTTGCAGAGCTGTGCTGGAGTGCAGAGGTCAAGCCGGTCACACGTGGCCTGTGTGTATGTGCTGTCACACACAGGGGCACTCTGCTCCCTTCTCAGATGTCTTGGCTGTGGCTTTGACAACTGAAACCCAGCTGCGCTCTGGCTAGGGAAACATCCGCTGTGGAAACCTAAGGCTGACAGTCCCTAAAGAGGGGTTCCACATGCTGCCAGCGAGCTCGCCTGGCCCTCCGCCTAATTCCCTGCAAAATGCTCCTTAAATCTGTTTCTAATTTGGACGTTGCCTCCTCCCGTCCTCACCAAGCCTTCCCACTCTCACAACCTGCCCCAAGCCAGTCAAATTATGCTGAATAATGGCTGCAGAGGGGAGGGGTTGTGAAAGATCTACTCTGGACTGTTGGAGGGCGTAGTAGTGTCCCTTATTATTATTATTTTTTAAATTTATACAGAGAATGGTTCAGGAATCAAGAGTAATAAATAATTTGGGCTAACGTTACAGCCACTTTGGGTCACTTTGGGGAAGAACTCAGTAATGGTCACGCCCCGCTGTCCTCCGTGTTTAAGAAAGCCCATGTGCATGTGTGTACAGATACAAAGCGAGGGAGTTCCTTTCAAAGGAGGGGGCCTCGTCCGCAGGGATCTCCAGCTGTCTGAGCAGAAATCCAGATGTTCTGGGTATAAAGGTTCTAAAACAAAATATGCCATCCATATATTTTACAGTCCTGTGACAGGCTCAGCGCCTAGAAGCCCAAGCTCATGGGAAACGGTATACAAAGCTGGAGGAGAAAGAAAGCGGGTAGGGTTGTTATGTACATACACACAGTACACACTGACAGGCTTGTCCAAGTAGAGGAAAGGAGGGGTGGGGGCCAGAGACGATGATCGGAGCTTGTTTGTGTTGGGGGCTGGAAGTGACTGGTGATACAGTTGCTTTGAGGGTTAGTGTGCTCATGGAAATAGTGCGTGTGCTCTTTAAAGCCAGGGAACTTGGCCTTCTGACCCCCTTTGGTACCAAGCAGACCAGTGAGCTGGGAAGATGCCGGGGAAGACTTGAGTCAACTGTGCTTTGTGGCCAGGTAGCTGAGGAAGTCTAGAGGAGGACCAAATCTTGTGTCTGGCCTTGGCAGGACTCTGCGAATGAGCATCATGTGCCTCCGCTGCCTCATCCCTGAGCGTTAGCAGCTGCGGTGCTATGGAGGTGATTCGCGCATGCGCCTTTAGTGTGTGTGTGTGATGCTGCCGGGCCTGGCCTGTTGCCTGCCCCTCAGCTGGTTTGGCAATTGTGGGAAGGTGGGGTTTACAGCCTCGGGCCACCGGGAAAGCTGCGAGGCTGTCAAGACCCAGAGCCACACGCTTCTCCATGTGGCTGCCAAGGAGGCTGGAAGAAACCGCGCTGAGCTCAATGACACCCCAAGGACTTTGCTCTCCTTTCCCTACCACATGGCAGACACGGCCACCAGGAAGCCCTGCGAAGAAAGGGGCGGATGTGGCCACCCTTCTGTGTGCCCAGGCCCTGTCTCTTATTTCACCCAGCAGACACTTCCCCCTCCTGTCTTTCCCAGTTTTAAACTGTTGCCACTTAGTTATGTGCAATGCTAAAGGCTCGTCCCAACCCTTGTTTAGCGTCAGGAACACATCCGGAGGTTCTGTCTGCAGAGAGAATTAACTGGCTGAGACTGGTCCCCGCACCCGCCCTGCCTTGGAATTAGCTGTTCCTTCATAGTTTCCACCCCGCAGTGTCTCCTGGGCCTTGGTTCCGACCCATGTCTTTGAGGAGAAGAGAAGGTTACAGTCTCTAGAAACTTCCCAGGAACTTTCCAAGTTTTGTCCACTTCTTCCCAGATGGACAAGGATGAGCTGACCTTGGGGGACACAAAATGGTAAAGCAGCTGCCTAGGGCACTCTGGCTTTCTGAGTTCTCTATAGAGAATGGCTAACAGCAGCATGTCTTTTAACTAGTTCTGAGCAGCAAATGAACCACTCTCCTGTGTTCAAAACACATGCTGTTGGTGTGTGTTATAGCAGTGAACTAACCGCTAAGTGATTAAGTAGGAAATTTCACTTCTCTGACACATACAGGGAGAACCAATTGCCAAAGTTGCCTGTTCAGTAAATAGCAAGTATAGGACCAGAAAAGGAGGTCAGCAACAGCTCTACCAAATAATGTTAAGACCCCCACCCCAAGCCCCCCACTACCTCTAACTTCCAATAGGTTTGGGAACTATCAGCATAAGTTCCATAGGTTTCTTGGCTCAGCCCTCCTCAGGATGTGAATGTTCTGTGATGGCGCAGTGACCTCCAGCCCTGGGGGGTTTCCCTAATGTTGGGAGACGGAAGCCTTTCCTCTCAGAGCACTGGGCGGAGAGGTTAAACTCCAGCTTTCTGCCTGTTGTGATGTGATGAATGCTGAAGCCCCTGGGACGTTAGTTAAGAGGAGGTCCTAAGTCAGTGCCACAGGTGTCAGTGTACCAGAGAACATTCCTGTATGGAGCCTGGCAAGAAGTGCAGAGGGAGACAAGTGAAGACCTCAGTGGGGGTATCAGGTGGAGATGGAGTAGTGGAGCGAAGTGTGTCTGAGCCAAGAAGTGCTAACGATGGCCAGCAAGTGCCGGAATCTGGAGAAAGACCCTCACAGAGCCATTAACTCAGTACTTGGCCCTGCTGACACCAGAATTTGGTCTTCTAGCTTTGGAACTGCCTCTCTCCCTTCAGGGATGGTTAATGTCTAGAAAAGTGAACAGCTGCTGAGAGGGGCTCATCACTTTATGTCTCCAAAAGGCTTTCTTTTCTATAAGAGGGAATGGCAACACTTTATAGAGGGGGTGCAAGGGTTCCATGAGTTCAATGTATCTAAACAGGCTAGTAGCTCAAGGTAGCCAGTCTAGTAGCTCAAGGTAGCCAGTATGTATCTGTTTGCTTTGATACAATCCAGGTATCATATGCTAACTCTAGAGGTAGATATACCTGCATGGAGTTTGAAATGCTAATGATTTACCACTACTATTGTTATGGGTGATCAACCCTCACCCAAGCGAGGGGACCAAAGCCAGGGCCTTGCACATGTAGGTGAGAACTCTACCACTGTCTTGTACCCCAAGCTCTTTCTTTAAGACAGGGTTCCATGTCATTTAGACTGTCCACAACTCTCTGTCTTCTGACCTTAACGGACACACCTGACTAAAAGATTCTTTCTCTTAAAGTAAAACCATGACTCCAAAAAAGGGTAAAGTAAGCCTGTATTATTATAATGACTGAACTAGGGGATCTTGTACCCTAGTTCAAAGTTGAATCTGAAGAACAGACAAGTGTCTGGTCATGAATGTTGGCTTTCCGAGGGGATCTTTGAATATGCTCAATCTCACCTGATTTCAGAAGGCTACAACACACTGGCTTTTGCTCAGGGTTAGGGGTTGATGGAGCTCATTTGCAGGTCCATCCATGGGAGTTCTTATGTGATCTTCCATTCCCTAAATTCTGCAGAGCTCTAAAACTAGCTCAAAGGCTTTGTCTTAGTTAAAGTTTTACTGCAGTGACCAAGGCAACTCTTATAAGGACAACATTTAATTGGGACTGGCTTACAGGTTCAGAGGTTCAGTTCATTATCATCAAAGCAGGAACATGGCAGCATCTAGGCAGGCATGCTGCAGACAGAGTTGAGAGTTCTGCATCTTCATCTGAAGGCTGCTAGCAGAATATTGACTTCTAGGCAGCTAGGTTGAAGGTCTTTTTTTTTTTTTTTCTTTTTATAACCCTTCCCCCCACTTTAGGGTGAAGGTCTTAAAGCCCATACCCATAGTGACACACCTACTCCAACAAGAGTCACCTCCAAATAGTGCCACTCTCTGGGCCAAGCATAAACAAACATCACTGGCTTGAATCAAGCAACCAAGAAGGACAGACTTCTGGAAGCACAATGGTTTTTCTTGCTGGCATCCAACAAGCTGTTGCTTATTCCAGATTTCCTTAGAGTTGCTCACATACTGCTGTGTGTGGTGCTGGGACGAGAAGGACAGACACACAAGAAAAGCGAGTCACTTCCCAAGGCATGATCCTATTTTCATAAAAACAAACAAGCTGTGTTTGTATAAATATGCACACACGAGTGGGTGTGCATATGTAACGCTGATTAAATATAGACAAATGTCAGAAGGCATACACAGAGACTGTAAACAATGGCCGCCTCCAGAGCACAGGATTAGTGATGGTGGTGGTGGAGGGAGCCTTCGTGACTTATTTTCTAAACTTTGGACTTGTTTTAATAAAAAACACGCCTTCCTGTGTGTTGAGATGAGGAATGTCTCCATGTGGAAAACGTCCATCATGTTTAGCAACACGTGTAGCATTCAGTATGAACAGTTACTTACACTCTAAGAGTCCAGAGGGCTGTTCTTAGGAAGGAAATTGCCAGCAAGAAGTACCCCCATTGAAGCCCAAGGCCTGCTCTCTCTGTGAGAAGCTCATTTGGCCTTATTCTGAGTTGTTAAGCATCGGGTGATTCTATTTTGTTCCCTTAGCCCCACAAACGGTCCCACAATCATGCTTACCCAGGGTTTAGCTGATAGAAACTTCTCAACTAACAGGGGTCAAATCCCTAGACAGAAGGGCTCCCTAGCCTAAGGCTAGCCCCTCTGCCCAGCCTGGGGCTAAGAGACACTCATTAACTTGAGGAGTCCTGTTAGCAGCTGTGGTGGTTTGAATAAGAATGGCCTCATAGGCTCTTAGATTTAAATGCTTGATTACCATGTCTGCCTAGATGCTGCCATGCTTCCCACCATTGATGATAATGCACTAATCCTCTGAGTATAAGCCTGCCCAGTTAAATGTTTCCCTTTATAAGAGTTGCTATGGTCATGGAGTCTCTTCACAGAAGGAACAATGACTAAGATCACATCCCAACCATGGGGGAGGTGTGAGACATAGGGCAAAGAGACACCTTGTTGTTTGGTTGTTTTGTTTTTGAGACAATGTAGCCCCGTCTGTCCTGGAACTCATCCTGTAGACCAGGTTGGCCTCAAACTTAGAGACCCATCTGCCTTTGTCTTCTGAGTACTGTGATTTAAGTTGTACGTTACCACTGCCCTGCTAGAGAAAGCTAGTTTTTGATCACGCAAAGCTGTGGGTCAGTTTTAGCTTCTGACTCATCCTCCAGTGGCCATCTGAGTACATTGGAGAAGACTTAGGGTGCAGGTGAGGTGACCCTTACTGAGAGAACATATTCACTAGCTGTGTTTCTGTGGGCTGTGCCTGTTTGGCTATCTGCCCCATGACTATAACAGTACTATCAATTTCATTAATGGGTACTGTGAGGCTCTACTGGGGCAATGCCTGGGAAAGTCCCTTAAGATTTATGCAGATCTGTAGAGATTTTACTTTGACTGATTAAGTGAATAACTACATGTAGTCAATATGCTATTATACTACAATAAAAGCAAACATATGGCTTCCGTCCATACAAGGCCTGGGTTCCTGATGCATAGGAAAACAACACACACACAAATGTGTATATTTGTATATGTACATTAACATTTATAGGTTTCATGAAGGTTTTTAAATCTTTTATTTTAAAAAGCAATTATTTGGATTTTCTATATGAACAATCATGTTATCAGTGAATAAAGACAACTTTGATGATTTTTCTTCCCTGAATAAGTATATCTCTTATTTCCTTTTCTTTCTTGTTGCATTATCTAAGATTTCCAGAGAGATATTGAAAAGGGTGATGAAGGGGGCTGTCCTTGCCTTGTTTCAGATATGAACAGGAAAGTCTTTAGTTTCCACCATTAACTGATATATGAGTTGTACGTTTCTGTAGATACTTTTATCAAGTTGAGGGTGTTCACTTCATTGAGGGATTTCTCTATTATCAGTGGCTATATTTTATCAAATGATTTTTTTAAAAGCATTTTTTACATTTAGTCATTTAATGTGTGGAGGTCAGAGGACACTTGTGAGAGTCCATGTGAGTTTGAGGGATAAAATTCAGGTCATCAAGCTGGTGGGGGGGGGGGGGGGGGGGGGGGCAAGTGTCTTTGCCCACTGGGCTATCACAGTGCCATCCCCTCCCCTAATTTTTCTGTATCTATTATCACATTAGACAATGTAGAGCCGGGCGTGGTGGCGCACGCCTTTAATCCCAGCACTTGGGAGGCAGGGGTAGGCAGATTTCTGAGTTCGAGGCCAGCCTGGTCTACAAAATGAGTTCCAGGACAGCCAGGGCTACACAGAAAAACCCTGTCTCGAAAAACCAAAAAAAAAAAAAAAAAAAAAAAAAAAAAAAAAAAAAAGACAATGTGATTTTCTTCTTCAGACTGTTGAACTAATTGGTTATATTATTTTCTTTTTCAAAGTCCAGTCAGAGCCGGGCTAATCCCAGCATTTGGGAGGCAGAGGCAGGTGGATTTCTGAGTTCCAGCCTGGTCTACAAAGTGAGTTCTAGATAGCCAGGGCTACACAGAGAAACCCTGTCTCGAAAAACCAAAACCAAACCAAACCAAACCAAACCAAACCAAACCAAACCAAACCAAACCAAACAAAAGTCCAGTCAGTGCTGCATACCTGGGACAGGTGTTGGTTTGGTTGTGATAGATAATTTTCTGTATGTTGTGAGGTCTGACTTGCTAACATGTTATTGAGCATAGTTTCATATATGTTCAAGGGAAATATTAATAGTTTTCCTTTCTTATAATATTTTTCTAGTGTGTCTCAACTACATATTTGTATGCTATTAGGATGAAGCTGATCTTATAGGGTGAGTCAGAGATTACTTGTTCACAGTGTTTCTTTTTATTGTTTTAATGTTCATGGAATCCAGAGTGACGTCTTCTCTTTCATTTAACATGTTTGGCCTTTCTCTTATTATTATTTTTTTAAAACTAGTCTGTATAGACATTTATTCTTTTCACTTACTTTTAAAAAACCCAACCTTTGGTTTCTCTGTTTTTGATTTCCTGTTTCTCATCCACTGGGTTTCTGCTCTAACTTTACCTATTTTGTATTTAGTTTGTTTTTCTTTATTTTAGTGTTCTGATTGGGTTTTGTTTTTTTTGTTTGCTTATTTTGGTTTGTTTCTCAACTCCACACCATCTAGAGTCATCTGGGAAAGAGAAATGTCTGCCTCAGATTGGCCTGTGAGCGTCTTTTGGACATTTTCTAGATTGATGTTTGACAAGGAAAGGCCCCGCCCACTGTGGATGCTGCCACCTATGGGCAGGTAGTCCTGAGTAGTGTAAGAAAGCAGGCTGAATGAACCACAGGGAGCAGGCAGTGAGCAGCATCCCTCCATAACCTCTGCTTGAGTTCCTGCCTTCCAGTTCCTGCCTTGAGTTCTTGCCCTGACTTCTCTAAGTGATATAACCTGTGAAGTGAGATAAGCCCTCTCCTCCCCAGGCTGCTTTTGCTCGTGGTATTTATCACAGCAACAGAAGCAAACTAGAGTATGTTCCAAGGTAGAAGTTTAGTTTAGATGTCTGAGCTTAGGTTCTTTTCTAATGTGCATCAAATCCTTTCACTGAACACTG
>JAKYLM010000545.1:0-20754 GCA_023634145.1 Thymallus thymallus
ATCAAAAGACATGCATTTTTTTTCAAGAAGCAAACTACTTTTCAGTGTTCCATAGACTTAGACATTTTTAAACATTCAGATAGTCTACCAAAAATCTGATCAGATATGCCTTTACATTGCCAAAAATGTGATTGAACCCACGTCCTGCATTTTTCTAGCAATCTCATTCTTGAACATCTTAGAAGAGCAGGCTTTGCTCCCATCCCCCTACACACCGCAGGCATCAGCAAGGAAGCTTTGAGAGCCAAGTCAAAAGCACTGGTGAGGTGATAGTTTCCTCCTGTCTGTCTGACCAGTCAGCAGACAAACAAACATACTTGGAGAACTTAAGTGTAGGATAAGGTGAAGTAGATCTGAAGACAGTGAGACACAGATTGATTCTCTTCAGGAAAGGGGGCTAAACACAAGAGGATGGAGACAAAGTATGCAGTCAAAAGTGCCAAGTGGCAGGCAGCAGAGCCCTTCTCTGGAGTCCATGGGTAGGGGTGTGTGGAAGAGGGACAGTGGAGGACACTAAGACAGGGAGGGGAAGGTTGAAGGAGAAAGAACACAAAGAGAACTGCCAAGTGGCTCACCCCTTTCTCCAAAAGTCTGAGTAGTGCTCAAGAAAGGAGAAGAGTATATTGGAGGGAACCTTGTTTGTCATGAGCAACGGCCCTGAACCCAGAGGTACTCCATGAAGAAGCGGCCCACAGGGGTGGCTTTGTGGGTGCATATAAACACTTGGAGGTGACTTCCCCATTCAGTGGAGAAGTGAGTTATTTCTATACTGGATGATCGGTATTCTCAGGGAGTCTTCATGGCTACATAAGTAAGCCCCACACTGGAAAAAAAAAATAGCACTGGAAGCAGCCAAACTGAAACATGTACACTTCCATGCACAGTGTAAGGGCCAAACTACCGAACGTTCTGATTAGATTAAGCACAAGAACTCTCTAGTGCAGATTTCTAAATGTTTTACTCACATATTAAAGGATAAGTGTGAGACAAGTTTTTTTATTTATTGATGTACCCTGCGCAAGTACCCAATGGGTGAAATAGATAAGACTTTATGATATGAACAATTTTAACATATTACTCTCTTTTCGAATTCTTTCCCAGGAGTCACTGACAGGAAAGACTTCAGACATTTGACCAAAATTGATTATTTGCTAATTCTACGAAATGTGCTATCACTAGTGAGTAATCCAAAGGTATCTATCCTACACAATGCTAGACATTTGAAAATAATAACAGTAAAATGTTTACTTTTTTTAAAGTTGGGATTGAAAAAAGAGTCAGATTGTCAGCAAACCCCCAACCAATCAATAAGAAAAAATTAGAAACGTGAAATGTCATTTAAAATATTGACATTAGTGTGTGACTTGATTGGATGGAGTGTTGAACCTACATGCAATCACCCCGATGCCTACCTGTGCATATATTGTGCAAAATATCCTAGTATTAGTCTTATCTATGTTATTCTTTACTGTCAAAACACTTGTGGGGTCATAAACGTCGCATAAATTGGCATGTTTATGCACATTGCACATTGGTTCTTTTTATGAATGGATGAAAACAAATGCTCCTTATCTGAGGTAATAGATGGCAAGGTACTATCATGAAAAGGTTCATTAAGTCTTGGCAACAAAAGATGAGGCAGATGGTGGTGTCTTTCAGTGCCACTCAGGGCAACTGTATCCCCAGGTCTCCTTGACATATTGTATTGGAAAAAGCCTTGGAGTGCTTTCCTTAAAGACCTGTTCTAGCTCCTTCCGAGGAACCAAGACTGCTCACCACTGAGGAATAAAATGCATGTATGTCTCTGTATTCTGGGGACTGTGCATACACAACAGATATCATACTCCCTAAGTCTAGTCCGACAAGTGTGTGCATGCAAGTGTGGCATTTACCATCAAGCGATCAGGAAGAGAAGGCAACCGGGGTTCCTTTCTTACATACAACAGTTTCATCTTTTTGATCAAGTTAGGCTTTTAAGGGGCTTATACTTGTGTGTCTCCCCCACCAGAAGAAGCATTTCGTTAATAATCTGTCAGGGCTAACAACCCAGCCAGCTTTGTTTGTAAGTCCACTGGGCGCCATATGGCAGTTTCCAGTTCCTTTAGCAACTCAAGTCTCACTAGACTGCCACAGTGAAGCATCTCTAAAGAAGAGCTCTTGGGGAGCTGCAATGCCCAGGTCACTTACCTAGCTCCCACGGACCCAGCTCTGCTCAGCCAGCAGCTCTGGCTCCTGTGCCACAGGGGGCTGTGGGATTCCCTGCTCCCTCAGAGGACTCCTCTCTTGCAAAGGTCCCTTTTGCCAATGATGTGTCGTTGGAAATCCCCCCTCCCCTCCACAGAGAGGAGGGGTCTGCCCGGCTGGCTGGAGCTCCAGGCAGCTTTCCTTCCTTCTTTACATATCTCACTCCGGTTCGCAGTCTCTAGTAAAAGGGCTCACAGAAGCCGCATTGGTAAGAAGCGAAGGCATCCTTTAAAAAGAACAATAATCTTCCTCGATCGTCACCCGCCTTTCCCCGCGTGGAGCCCCCATCCCCCTGTCGCCGCCGCCGCCGCCCAGACCAGAGAGGGCTGGAGTGAAGGGGGAAAAAAAATCAAGAGGTTCTCTGCGCGCCGCACCAGCCCTGGACTTGGCGCTGGATCCCGCTGCCGGAGGAGCGGCTGTGGCCAGCGGGGGCGGCGGGGTGCTCAGGGGCACTCGGTGGAGCTCGGTGGGTGTGTGTCTGTGCAGCAGCGACGCTGGCTCCGCGCGAAAAACCAGGCGGGGCGCTCCGGGCGCGGGTCCCCCGCCCCGTAGCTCTCCGGCCAGGCGCGCACACACGCCCGCGGCCACCCAGCCTCGCGCTCCGCCTTCCGCGCTCCGCGCACCCGCGGGCAGAGCGGCCGCCAGCGCCTCTCTCTGTTTCTCCTCCTCCAGCGACTCCCAGGCAATCGCAGCTCCCGGGGGTGGGTGGCGGGGATGCACCGCTGGCCCGGCACCTCCTGGGAAACGCCAGGCTCGGCCTCCCGGCGCCTGAGCTCGGCAGGAGACAGCGCCCCCGGTGCCCAGGGTGCGGCCCGGGCGCGGACGGTCGGGCGCCGCCCACACCTCGCCCGATCCTCCCTAGGCTCCTGCGGCCGCCTGGGTCCGGGCTCCACACCCACCTGTCTCTCTTGGTGGCTTGCACACGGACACACTAGGCAAGGGGTCCACAGCCCGGCGGCCACCCCACACACGCGGCCGGGGAAGCCCTGGTAAGCCCGTCGAGATGCTCCCGCAGCTTCATGGATTTCCTGGCCTTTCTCTTCCATCTGCTGTGCTCTCCTGCTGCCAGACCCCTAAGCGACCAGAACCAGTGCTCCTTGTTCCACCATGGGGAACTGGGACAAGGACATATGGCTCCTGAGGATGGGCCACGGAGTATTTTCCCACAAAAGAAGTTTCTCGGATAAAAAGGAGCCCAGGTGGAATCTGACTTCACTTCTGTATCCTCCAGCTCTATTCAGGACCATATCCAGGAGTCACTGGCCTTTCTGTGTCTGAGGCTAAAGCTGGGTAGGACTCTTTAGACACTCTGATTCTTGTTTCCCACAGGGGTGCTATGACCCCCCAGAGTCCACCAGAGACCTGGGAGGTGAGAGATTCCCAGGACTCAAAGATGAAATGCCCCCCAGTAGAGAGAAGGAACTTATAGAGTCCACCTCCAGCAGGAAGACAGGACTTCAAATGAGGGGGGTGCCATCCCACAGTCATATCTCTGACCCATAATTGTTCCTGTCTGAAAGAATTACAGGAATGGAAATGGAGAAGAGCCTGAGGAAAAGAAGGTCCAGTGACAGGCCCAAAGTGGGATCCAGCTCAAGGGGAGGTCCCAAGGCCTGACACTATTACTGAGGCTATGGAGTGCTCACACAAAGGGATCTATCTATCATGACTGCCCTCCGAAAGACCAAACAAGCAGCTGAAAGAATCAGGTGCAGATATTTGCACCCAACCAATGTACAGAAGCAGCTGACCCCTGTTGTTGAATTAGGGAAGAGTGAAAGAAGCTGAGGAGAAAGGTGATCCTGTAGGAGAACCAGCAGTCTCAATCTGGACCCCTAAGATCTCTCAAACACTGGACCACCAAACAGACAGCATACACCCGCTGATGTAAGGCCCCCAACACACATAGACTAGAGGACTGCCAGGTCTGTGTTCATTCAGAGATGAGGCACCTAACCCTCAAGAGATTGAAGGCCCCAGGGAGTTTAGAGGTCGGGTGTGGTGAGGTGTGGGGGGCATCCAAGTGGAGACTGGGTGAGGTGGGGAGGAGGTGTGGGATGTGGAGCAGTTGGAGGGTGCATGGGGGTGGGGAATGGAATATGGCGTGTAAAAATAAGTTGAAAACAAAATTAAATTAAAAATAAACCTGGTTTGCTTGATTTAGTGGTCTGTTTACTGTCTGGAATTTTATGCCAAATTCCCCCTTAAAAAGAGGGCCATAAGCTGGATACCCCAGGCCCCTTCCCTACTTTGGAGTGTAATAAAAACAATAAACTTGAACAAAATTCCTGGGATCTTCAGGTTCCTGACTCAGGTACACCTTGATGGGTGGAAAATTAAGCAGTCAAAACAGTTGAGTGTCTTTCAGGAAAACACATAACTTAAAACACTCCTTCGAACAGAATTCAGGGCATGAAAATATATTCAAAGTTGGGACCCTCAACATGACTTATGGCCAAGGCTGTCTACCTATTGTGTTCAAACATATCTCATGTAGTCCTATGAGCAGGGCATGGCTGGCGTGGCCTTCCCAGTTTCACTATGTTGAACTCGTGACTCTCTTGTGCTGAGTGATCTTTTTGTGCTGTCAGACATTGCTGGATGTTATGGGAACTGGTTCTTCTAAGTCCATCATTCTCCATTAAGAAACTTGCCTTGGCTTCTCTTTCCTCTCCCTGGGACTTCTGAAGTGTGAGCACCAAGAACAGAATGCCTGGATTCTAAAACCTTTATCATTATCCTGGCCGGGACCCAAGCGCCAACTCTAAGGTCCAGGAGCTGGCAGGAAGTGCATTCCCTTGCCCCCAGCCTTTCCATAGAGTTTACACTTTTCTTCAGACAATGTGTCTCCAGAACAACCTTGAAGCCATCACTGAGCCTGCACAGCTGTGTCACTGAGTCTTTCTCTCTCTCTCTCTCTCTCTCTCTCTCTCTCTCTCTCTCTCTTTCTTGTTTCTTTTTTGTTTCCCCTAGATTATTCCTTACTACATCTCAGGTCCAAATTACCAAAGCCTTCTCAGGCCCATTTCTTACTCTTAACTCTTCAGTGACACCCCGTGCCCGCACCCCCTCACCCCCACATACCCTGCTCTTAGACATCCAGAGCATATTGCCCCAGCTTTTTTTTTTTTCATTTTTTATTAGGTATTTAGCTCATTTACATTTCCAATGCTATACCAAAAGTCCCCCATATCCACCCACCCCCACTCCCCTACCCACCCACTCCCCCTTTTTGGCCCTGGCGTTCCCCTGTACTGGGGCATATAAAGTTTGCGTGTCCAATGTTGCCCCAGCTTTTAAAAGAGACAAACAGGGCCTTCTGGGTTTTATGACATGTGTATCATCCTAAAGTGTGAGTTCCCCCAGGAATGATTTTAAAATCCCTCCATTGTTTTCGTGCCTTCAGTGCAACCCAATGCCCGCTATGTATTCAAAGAACTCGTATTTCACAGCTTTTTTTTTTTGTTCATTGAATGGAATCTATAAAAAATACTAAGTCTAGAAAGACATTTTAGCAGCTGTTTTGGGTACACTGAAATTCTAACCATGCAGTAAACTTTTTATATACTTAAGAGTGATTACAGAAATTCCCTTTGTTAGGCCTATATCAGAAATATTGTTTACCTTTGTGACATCTTTGGTAACCAAAGCTCAAACTTTGGTTAGATTTGAGTATGTAGACTCCATTTGCTTACTGGGAAAACGGACCTGAGCCCAACAGCAATGATTCTGTCTCCGTTATCTGGGAGATAGGTCCTAGGGCTTGGTTACCCTTCCAGTCCCAGCTGTGTGTCTGAGATACAGTATGAAGAAAGCAGTCTGAAGCTGGGAGATGGATCTGACGCTACTTACCAGGATACTCACCAGTTTATATGTTCACGGCATAGACAGAAGGAGGCACTGTGCACCATCAGTTATGGCAGGCATCTCCCAAGGCACTGTGCTGGGCTCCAATCAATGCAAAAAACTCCTGCATCCATTATCACCAGATACTTGCACCTGTACAGTGCATACATTTCCATTTGCCCCATTTGTTCTCCAAAGGAAATTGTAATACTATGTCATGGGAAAGCTGGGCATGTTCTCATATTGCTCCTTAGCTCATTTTTAATCCTTATTGAGATTTATAGAAATGTTTCTTTTGCTGATAATTCAGTTTTTTTCAGAATCATCCTATGATATGATGAAATTATATTAAAGAGGAGAAATGACTGTTTAGCATAGTGTCAAAATGACACCTTGTATAACCTGCTAAAATAAATAAATGTAGTATAAGGTTAGCCTGAAATAACCTTTCTGTATATCAGTACACACAATTTAAGTAGAAAACTTGTTTCCTCAGACATTGTAATGCTGATGTATGGGAGTCTCTGCATATACAGAGTACAAAGCATAATATGCTCTTGGGGTTTTGGTGTTGACTATAGCATTTGAAAATAGTTAGTTGGCCTTCCAGTTTCTGTCTCCACATGTAGCAGATCCTCTGCCACAGGGCTCACTAACCAAATACTGATGGGAGGGAGCAAGCCTCCCAGGAGTGCAGACAGGCCTCTGAGTGCAGGCAAGACCACATCTGCTGCACAGAAGAACCCACGTGGGACCCTCAGGACACAGGAACCAAGGGCTGGCCTGGGACAGGAGTCTTCCAGTCTCCATCTGCTCCCAGAGCTGATTCTGTGCCACACAGAGCTACATGCACAGATACCAGCAGGAGATGGCTGTTCTTCCAGGAGTGCCCACACACCTGCAAGCACAGGTAAGATCACCACTTCTTTTCAAATTCCTGGCCCAAGAGAGACCCTCTCAGACCCATCAGGACACAGGAAGCAAGGATCAGCTGGGAACAGGATCCTTCTGATTTCTGTCTGCATCCCAGAGATGACCCTGTACCACAGCTCTCCATACCCAAATTTCTCCAGGAGAGAACTGGTCTCCCAGGAGTACTGACACACAGGCTTGCAGGAGGGACAAGTCAAAGTCAGAGACAGCAAGACCAGCTAACACCAGAGATTACCAGATGGTGAAAGGCAAGTACAAAAACATAAGCACCAGAAACCAAGACTACTTGGCATCATCAGAACCCAGTTCTCCCACCACAGTTACCTCATCTTCCTGGTTACCTCGACACACCAGAAAGGCAAGACTCTGATTTAAAATCACATCTCATGATGATGATAGAGGACTTTAAGAAGGACATAAATAACTCCCTTAAAGAAATACAAGAGAACACAGGGAAACAGGTAGAAGAACTTAAAGAGGAAACACAAAAATCCCTTTAAGAACTACAGGAAAACACAACCAAACAGGTGAAGGAACTGGAAAAAATCATCCAGGATCAAAAAATAGAAATAGAAACAGTAACAATTCATGAAGGGAGACAACAATGGAGGTAGAAAACTTAGAAATGAGATCAGGAGTCATAGATGCAAGCATCACTAACATAATACAAGAGATAGAAGAGAGAATCTCAGGTGCAGAAGATACCATAGAAAACATTGGTACTACATTAAAAAAAAAAAAAAAAGAAAAATGATAAAAAAAAGGTCCTAACCCAAAACATCCAGGAAACCTAGAACACAATGAGAAGACCAAACCTAAGGATAATAGGCATAGATGAGAATGAAGACTTTCAACTTAAAGGACCAGTAAATATCTTCAACAAAATTATAGAAGAAAACTTCCCTAACCTAAAGAAAGAGATGCCCATGAATATACAAGATGAACTCCAAATAGATTGGACCAGAAAAGAAATTCCTCCTGTCACATAATAATCAAAACACCAAATGCACTAAACAAAGAAAGAATATTAAAAGCAGTAAGGGAAAAAAGTCAAATAACATATAAAGGCAACCCTATCAGAATTACATCAGACTTCTTGCCAAAGACTATAAAAGTTAGAAAATCCTAGGCAGATCTTATACAGACACCAAGAGAACACACATGCCAGGCCAGATTACTATACCCAGCAAAACTCTCAATTACCATAGATGAAGAAACCAAGATATTCCATGACAAACCAAATTTACACAATATCTTTTCACATATACAACCCTACAAATAATAATATATGGAAAGCACCAATACAAGGAGGGAAACTACACCCTAGAAAAAGCAAGAAAGTAATCTTCTTTCAACAAACCCAATATAAGATAACCAAACAAACATAAAGATAACTTCAATAATAACAGGGAGAAACAATCACTATTCCTTAATATCTCTTAACATCAATGGACTCAATTCCCCAATAAAAAGACACAGACTAACAGTCTGGATACATAGACAGGACCCACCATTTTGCTGCATACAGGAAACACACTTCAGTGTCAAAGACAGACACTACCTCAGAGTAAAAGGCTGATAAACAATTATCCAAGCAAATGGTCCCAAGAAACAAGCTGGAGTAGCCATTCTAATATCAGATAAAAATCAACTTTCAATCAAAAGTCATCAAAAAAGATAAGGAAGGACCCTTCATACTCATCAAAGGAAAAATCTACCAAGAAGAACTCTCAATTCTAAACATCTATGCCCCAGATGCAAGTGCACCCACATTCATAAAAGAAACTTTACTAAAGTTCAAAGCACACATCACACCCCACACAATAATAGTGGGAGACTTCAACATCCTACTATAAACATCTTTACAAATCCTACATCTGACAGGGCTAATATTCTGTATATACAAAGAACTCAAGAAGTTAAACTCCAGAGAACCAAATAACCCTATTTAAAAATGGGGTACAGAGCTAAATAAAGAATTCTCAACTGAGGAATAACGAATGGCTGAGAAGCACCTAAAAAGATGTTCAACATCCGTAGTCATCAGGGAAATACAAATCAAAACAAACCTGAGATTCTACCTCAGACCAGTCAGAATGGTTAAGATCGAAAATTCACGCCAGGCAGTGGTGGTGCATGCTTTTAATCCCAGCACTTGGAGGGCAGAGGCAGGCAGATTTCTGAGTTCGAGGCCAGCCTAGTCTACAAAGTGAGTGCCAGGACAGCCAGGGCTACACAGAGAAACCCTGTCTGAAAAAAAAAAGAAAGAAAGAAAGAAAAGAAAAAAAGAAAGAAAAAGGAAGGAAGGAAGGAAGGAAGAAAAGAGAAGAGAAGAGAAGAGAAGAGAAGAGAAGAGAAGAGAAGAGAAGAGAAGAGAAGAAAAGAAAAGAAAAGAAAAGAAAAGAAAAGAAAAGAAAAATTCAGGTGACAGCAGATGCTGGCAAGGATGTGGAGGAAGAGGAACACTCCTCCATTGTTGGTGGGATTGTAAGCTGGTACAATCACTCTGGAAATCAGTCTGGAGGTCCCTCAGAAAGTTGGACATAGTACTACCTGAGGACCCAGCAATACTACTCCTGAGCATATACCCAGAAGATGCTCCAACATGTAATAAGGACACATGCTCCACTATGTTCATAGCAGCCTTATTTATAATAGTCAGAAAGAACCCAGACGTCCCTCAACAGAGGAATGGATACAGAAATTGTGGTACATTTACACGATGGAGTACTACTCAGCTATTAAAAACAATGAATTTATGAAATTCTTAGGCAAATGGATGAATCTGGAGGATATCATCCTGAGTGAGGTAACCCAATCACAAAAGAACACACAGGATATGCACTCACTGATAAGTGGATATTAGCCCAGAAGCCCAGAAGCTCAGAATACCTAAGATACAACTCACAAACCACAGGAAACTCAAGAAGGAAGACCATAGTGTGGATACTTTGATCCATCTTAGAAGGGGGGAACAAAACACCCATCGAAGAAGTTACAGGGACAAAGTGTGAAGTAGAGACTGAAGAAATGACCATCTGAGGATCTGACTCACCTGGGGATCCATCCCATATACAATCAACAAACCCAGACACTGTTGTGGATGCCAACAAGTGCTTGCTGACAGGAGCCTGATAAAGCTGTCTCCTAAGAGGCTCTGCCAGTGCCTGACACATACAGAAGTGGATGCTCAGACCATCCATTGGACTGAGCGTAAGGTCCCCAAAGAAGGAGCTAGAGAAAGGAACCTAAGGAGCTTAAGGGGTTTGCAGCCCCAATAGGAGGAACAACAATATAAACTGGCCATTACCCTCAGAGCTCCCAGGGAGTAAACCACCAACCAAAGAGCACACATGGTGGGACATGTGGCTCCAGCTGCATATGTAGCAGAAGATAGCCTTGTCGGACATCAATGGGAGGAGAGACCCTTTGTCCTATGAAGGCTCTATGCCCTAGTGTGGGAGAATGCCAGGGTCAGGAAATGGGAGTGGGTGGGTTGGTGAGCAGGGGAAGGGGAGAGAGGAGAGGGGGAGAGTGTTTTTCAAAGGGGAACCCAGGAAAGGGGATAACATTTGAAATGTAAATAGAGAAAATATGCAATAAAATAAGGGGAAAAAGAAATGTAAATAAAGAAAATATCTAATAAAAAAGTAAAGTTGTATGGACTTGAGCACAAAAAAATAAAGAAAGAAACTATTTAGTTAAATCTGTAGACCATCATTTTTTATTTCATTTATCTAGCAATACTCTGAATTGCTGTTGACTTCCAGCAGGTCTGTGTACATTAGAATGAAATAGCAAAACTAGACAACATCATAAGCCAATGGCATCAACACGTTGGCGGTTGAAGCTGAACAATCTCAAAGTAAAGCTAAAAGTGCACTACCCAGAAAGACCCCTTTTCAGGAGAAAAATCAAACTGAATGCAGTGTGCAACATACTGAGTAAAATCAAGTTACACAAAAGTGAATCTGAAAAGAAGAGTCTAAAAACAATGCAGGCCTCGTTAAAAGCAAAAATATCACCCATATAAATATAGTGAATACACACACACACACACACACACACACACACACACACACACACACACACTGAGGTATACACATGCATATGAACATGTTCTTGTGCACATGTGTGCATGCATGTGTGGATATGTCTCTGTGTTTGCATATACTTGAGTATGTGTGTGCATGTGTGTACCTGTGTGTGCATGAATGTGCACAATTTGGTAAGGTATTCATAGCCAAACTAAAGAAATAGTCTCTGTACTGATAGGCAACTTTGTTTTGCTTGGTATAATGGTATAACTCAGTCATATCAAAAGATGTGGTGGTTATCAATCTCCTCGAACATCGGTACATAAATGTACGATTTATGTCCTTAACTAAAATCCAGCTTACATACTGATTGTGACTATAGGCTTTTTTGTTTATTATTTTTATTAGGTATTTTCTTCATTTACATTTCCAATGCTATCTCAAAAGTCCCCCATACTCTCCTCCCCACCCACTCCCCTACCCACCCACTCCCACTTCTTGGCCCTCACGTTCCCCTGTACTGAGGCATATAAAGTTTGCAAGACCAATGGGCCTCTCTTTTCACTGAAGACTATAGGCTTTTTAAAAGGGAAATACTACTGTGAATTTTATTGTCCACATGAGTTTTGTATGGTAATAAGGATTTACTCTGAAGCCTAATGGGTTTCAATTTTTCCTTTTAAATAAAAATATAGGCAAACTTTGACAGTCCCTGAAATCATACACTCACCTATGCAGCAAGGGGGCAGAGAATGAATGAGTTGTCTGTGTGCTCATGTGCGGAAGATGCATGCTATTTCATCAATGTTCTTGGGTATAGTTGAGATAGACTTGACTATCCTCTGAAGACTTAAAGACATAAGTTCCACGGTGACTATATTTGTGTGTGTGTGTGTGTGTGTGTGTGTGTGTGTGTGTGTGTGTGTGTGTGTGTGTGTTGTTTTAAGAAAACAGTCCTTGTTCTGAGTATGAACTATTTGAAAAATGCCAGAAGCTTAAACTTATTTTTCTATGTTACTAGATAAGTAACAGGTTTGAATTCACCTGATCTTAATTTAGTTCTAGACAGCCTTAGAGTTCTGGAAGCAGTGAACTGGAAATTAAAAACATATATTACTTAGCATTTGAAATTTTAGTAGATTCTTATAGGACATTGCAGAGCACTGATTGGGTTCCCACTCAGATTCGAATCTCATTTTAGTTAAATCTTTGTTATGCACTAACAGATACATTCCTACCAGTGTTGTTACTTGTCAGCCATTAGGCTGAATGTTTTACAGGTCTTTCCTAGTTTAACCCTATGATAGCTCTTAAAGGTAAAAGCTTTCATCACCACCATTTTCATCATGACCACTATTATCATCATCACAATCATCATCACCACCACCACTATTGCCATTATCATCATCATCATCATCATCAGGATCATTACCACCACCACCACCACCACCACCACCACCATCACCACCATCACCACCACCACCACCACCACCACCACCATCACCACCATCACCACCACTATCACCACACCACCACCACCACCACCATCACCACCATCACCACCACCACCACCATCACCACCATCACCACCACCATCACCACACCACCACCACCACCACCACCACCACCATCACCACCATCACCACCACCACTATTGCCATTATCATCATCATCATCAGGATCATCATCATCATCATCATCATTATCATCATCATCATCATCATCAGATCATTACCACCACCACCACCACCACCACCACCACCACCATCACCACCACCACCATCACCACCACCACCATCACCACCATCACCACCACCACTATTGCCATCATCATCATCATCATCAGGATCATCATCATCATCATCATCATTATCATCATCATCATCATCAGATCATTACCACCACCACCACCACCACCACCACCACCACAATCACCACCACCATCACCACCACCACCACCACCACCACCACCATCACCACCACCACCACCATCACTACCATCCTGTTGTCATTGTTAAAGATAGGGCTAATGAACCACAGAAAATATAAATCCCTAGCCTAAGATCGCTTAAATTGCAGAATTGGAATTTGATTTGAATCAATGTATTCTTAAAGTTTCAGGCAGTCTATTTCCCTGCATTCCTAACTGGTTTCTTGTTTCACTTGACTGACTCATGTCATCTTGGAAAATGCAGAAATTGCTAACATATAGGTGGGAAGTAGAAAGGAAAAGAAAAGAAAGGAAGGAAAGGAAAAGAGAAAAGAACCAAGTTATCGAAAGAAAAATGTTCTCACTGGTCCTGGGCCATGGACATAGGACATGTACCTTTCTTTCCCACAGGCTTGTTCTCTGAATGACTGTTTTCATTGGTTTGACTTGACTGGACTGAAGCTTTGAGGCTGAGGCACGCTGAGGAAGGCTTTCAGACTCACTAAAGGATGCCGCAGTGCGCAGCTCAGCTACACATACAGACGGCTGCAGTCTGTCAACATACAATCTGCACAGTGAGCTAGAATGCTCTGTGGGCTTCTAGAAAGAAACAGATCTAAAGCAGTTCCTAAGCTCGGGACAGAGAGAATGGAATCAGCTCCAGCAGTGAGCCAGGAGTGACCAGCAGCAAGTGGGAAGGAAGGGCTGCTCTACCAGGACAGGGTGTTGTTCTGCATCCCAGACTTCCCATCAACTGACACAAAAGGTGGGTTTAACCATATGTCCCTTCTGCCCTGGCCAAGACCTTATCTGGAAAATGTCACGATCGAGCAATAACAAGCAAGATTAAATCAGTTACCCATGTCTCTTCTGAGAAATTTCCATGTGACCATAGTACTCAACAAAGCAATTAGGTTTAAAATGTGGCAGATCCTCTAACAGTGTCTGGGTTCCTTTCTAATAATAGAGGAAGGTTTCAACAAAAACCTTCCAGAGGGACCATTAATCCTACAAAGGTGAAGAGGTGCAGCCGAATGTTTGCTGGTCCTGGAGGTGGTCCTGTTCAACTCAGAGCCTTCATAGCATCAAGGAGAGACCGCGATCATTCCTAAGGTCTCTAATCTAACAATTATCATTTCCCACTGAACTTATATTTCAATGTGTTGTCTAATTTAAATATAAATGAATAATGCATAAAAATCAATTTCCTAGCATCTGATATTTATTAAAATTATCTCAAGAAATGAACAACAGTTTTTTTTCCTGAACACTTAAATTAATGATAAATAAATATGAGTAATTCATAAAAATTTATCAACATGTATGACATACATACAAACTCAAATAGATACTTGTTTTACTTAAACAATAGAGACAAATGAGTAATTTTTTAATTCCTTAATTGCTGTTAGATTTTGTTTAATACATATGCCTATCATGGTGAATTTAGTGTTTTATTTTAGACAACAAAGTTTGTTATATAGAATTGAAAGCAACATGTTGTTGGTGTACATTTTAGGTGCTTGAGTCTGTTTAAACCTTGTTTCAGTGAACTTGGACATATATTTTAGAGTACAATACCAAATTTATCTGGGATTTAAAATACAGAAATTAAAAAAAAAAGTCCCTGGAAGTGTCTAGCTCCCTCTGTCTGCATTATGCATGGATAGGAAGACTGTTATGGTTCATCTTAATTGTCACCTTGGCTGGATTTGGAATCACCTAAGAGACACACTTCTGAATGTATCGTTGAGAGGATTTCCAGGAAGGTTTAACTGCGATGGGGGAGACCCACCTTGAATGTGGAAGCACCACCCTATGCCAGCCAATACCCTCATGGAGTGTTCTTTGCCTCCTCATCTGCTGAAGTGTGAGGCCTAGCTGTATGATTGCGTAGTCACAAACTGCTATACTTTCTTAACTAAGATGAACTCTACTCTCTCAGACTATGACCCACTTAAGTTGTTTATGTCAGTATTTTGTCATAACGAGAAAGATTAACAATTAGACCAACCAAATATAAGTGTTTGACATATATCGTATTTGATTTAGTCACATTGCTTATAAGGATAGTCACATACTTAAGAGGAAAATCAACATGGAAAATCAGTTTGATGAATGAATCTCACTAACTTGAAAACAATCTAATCTGACTTTCTGCTGCTGTTCTCCAAGGAATCCCAAACAGTTGTTCCTGTAATCAGTCAGGTCACATAGCACCATATGGAAGAGATATTCATATCCTTGAAGAAGCAAATCTTTTACAAATTTTGAGTTAGGTGGTATATCTTTCATCTGAGTACTCAGGTGGCAGAGGGGGGCAAATCTCAGTGTTCAAGGGCAGCCTGATCCTCATAGCAAGTTCTCAGACAGTCAGAACTATACAAATAATAATAATAATAATAATAATAATAATAATAATAATACAAAACAAAAAACCCTATCTCAAAAATAAAAAACAAAACCGGACAACAATAACAAATCAAATCCTGTACAGAAAGACAAACATGGTATGTGCTCACTTATAAATAATGAATAAGGATTTCCATCCCAAAGAAGCAAAGTAATATGGAGGGCTCAAGGGGCCTGGCTAACTCTCACTGAGAAGGGGAAATAGAATAGACATGGTGGATTACTGGAAGGAGGGATCTGCATGGGGAAAAGGTGAGGATGGTGACAGGTGGGAGAGCATACTGAGAGAGACAACTGGAACAAGCGGGGAGGGGGTGCATCTCTGGAATGAACTGGAAACCTACAGCAATGAAAATTCCCAGAAATCTATATGGGGGATGCTAACAAAGACTTCTAGCAATGGGGGATATGGAGCCTGAACAGGCTGTCTCCTGTAACCAGGCAACTCTTCCAATGGGCTTGGGAAGCCATCCACCTACTATTTGTCCTGCCTACAAGATGTGCCGGGACTTATGACTAGCATAATGAAGAAAACCTACAGAATCAATTTACCTGGGCTCATAGAGGTTCACAGAGATGAAGTGGCAACCAGGAAGCCTGTATGGGACTGACCTATGTCCTCCATATGTAACACTTGTATAACTTGGTCTATAAGTGGACTCTTCAACAGCAGGAGCAGCAGTTGTCTCTGACTCTGTTGCCTGTCTTTGGGACAATTTTCTTCTACTGGGTGGCCTTGTCTAGCTTCAATAGGAGAAGATGCATCTAGCCTTACTGAAACTTAATATGCCAAGACTGGTTGATATCCGTAAGAGGCCTCTCTTTTCTGAAGAGATAGGGAGAAGGGGCTGATGGAGAAAGATGGAGGAGAAGGAGGAGGGAAAATTGTGGTCTAGGTATAAAGTAAATAAATTAATTAATTTTAAAAAGTTTTGGATTAGCTATATCTCATTGCATATTACTTTTCAGACCATGAGAAAGTACAATAAAAGTTTACCTTCCAAGAGAACACCAGCAAAATTAAGAAACACACTCTTTTTTTGAATTTTTAATATTTTTAATTACGTATTTTCCTCAATTACATTTCCAATGCTATCCCAAAAGTCCCCCATACCCTCCCCCCCCACTTCCCTACCCACCCATTCCCATTTTTTTGGCCCTGGCATTCCCCTGTACTGGGGCATATAAAGTTTGTGTGTCCAATGGGCCTCTCTTTCCAGTGATGGCCGACTAGGCCATCTTTTGATACATATGCAGCTAGAGTCAAGAGCTCTGGGGTACTGGTTAGTTCATAATGTTGTTCCACCTATAGGGTTGCAGATCCCTTTAGCTCCTTGGGTACTTTCTCTAGCTCCTCCATTGGGAGCCCTGTGATCCATCCAATAGCTGACTGTGAGCATCCACTTCTGTGTTTGCTAGGCCCCGGCATAGTCTCACAAGAGACAGCTATATCTGGGTCCTTTCAGCAAAATCTTGCTAGTGTATGCAATGGTGTCAGCGTTTGGAAGCTGATTATGGGGTGGATCCCTGGATATGGCAGTCTCTAGATGGTCCATCCTTTCGTCACAGCTCCTAACTTTGTCTCTGTAACTCCTTCCATGGGTGTTTTGTTCCCAATTCTAAGAAGGGGCAAAGTGTCCACACTTTGGTCTTCATTCTTCTTGAGTTTCATGCGTTTAGCAAATTGTATCTTATATCTTGGGTATCCTAAGTTTTGGGCTAATATCCACTTATCAGTGAGTACATATTGTGTGAGTTCCTTTGTGATTGTGTTACCTCACTCAGGATGATGCCCTCCAGGTCCATCCATTTGGCTAGGAATTTCATAAATTCATTCTTTTTAATAGCTGAGTAGTACTCCATTGTGTAAATGTACCACATTTTCTGTATCCATTCCTCTGTTGAGGGGCATCTGGGTTCTTTCCAGCTTCTGGCTATTATAAATAAGGCTGCTATGAACATAGTGGAGCATGTGTCCTTCTTACCGGTTGGGACATCTTCTGGATATATGCCCAGGAGAGGTATTGCTGGATCCTCCTGTAGTACTATGTCCAATTTTCTGAGGAACCACCAGACTGATTTCCAGAGTGGTTGTACAAGCTTGCAATCCCACCAACAATGGAGGAGTGTTCCTCTTTCTCCACATCCTTGCCAGCATCTGCTGTCACCTGAATTTTTCATCTTAGCCATTCTGACTGGTGTGAGGTGGAATCTCAGGGTTGTTTTGATTTGCATTTCCCTGATGATTAAGGATGTTGAACATTTTTTCAGGTGCTTCTCAGCCATTGGGTATTCCTCAGGTGAGAATTCTTTGTTTAGCTCTGAGCCCCATTTTTTAATGGGGTTATTTGATTTTCTGGAGTCCACTTTCTTGAGTTCTTTATATATAATGGATATTAGTCCCCTATCTGATTTAGGATAGGTAAAGATCCTTTCCCAATCTGTTGGTGGCCTTTTTGTCTTATTGACAGTGTCTTTTGCCTTGCAGAAGCTTTGCAATTTTATGAGGTCCCATTTGTCAATTCTAGATCTTACAGCACAAGTCATTGCTGTTCTATTCAGGAATTTTTCCCCTGTACCCATATCTTCGAGGCTTTTCCCTACTTTCTCCTCTATAAGTTTCAGTGTCTCTGGTTTTATGTGGAGTTCTTTAATCCACTTAGATTTGACCTTAGTACAAGGAGATAGGAATGGATCAATTTGCATTCTTCTACATGATAACCACCAGTTGTGCCAGCACCATTTGTTGAAAATGCTGTCTTTTTTCCACTGGATGGTTTTAGCTCCCTTGTCAAAGATCAAGTGACCATAGATGTGTGGGTTCATTTCTGGGTCTTCAATTCTATTCCATTGGTCTACTTGTCTGTCGCTATACCAGTACCATGCAGTTTTTATCACAATTGCTCTGTAGTACAGCTTTAGGTCAGGCATGGTGATTCCACCAGAGGTTCTTTTATCCTTGAGAAGAGTTTTTGCTATCCTAGGTTTTTTGTTATTCCAGATGAATTTGCAGATTTCCCTTTCTAATTCCTTGAAGAATTGAGTTGGAATTTTGATGGGGATTGCATTGAATCTGTAGATTGCTTTTGGCAAGATAGCCATTTTTACAATGTTGATCCTGCCAATCCATGAGCATGGGAGATCTTTCCATCTTCTGAGATCTTCTTTAATTTCTTTCTTCAGAGACTTGAAGTTCTTATCATACAGATCTTTCACTTCCTTAGTTAGAGTCACGCCAAGATATTTTATATTATTTGTGACTATTGAGAAAGGTGTTGTTTCCCTAATTTCTTTCTCAGCCTGTTTATTCTTTGTGTAGAGAAAGGCCATTGACTTGTTTGAGTTAATTTTATATCCTGCTACTTCACTGAAGCTGTTTATCAGGTTTAGGAGTTCTCTGGTGGAATTTTTAGGGTCACTTATATATACTATCATATCATCTACAAAAAGTGATATTTTGAGTTCTTCCTTTCCAATTTGTATCCCCTTGATCTCCTTTTGTTGTCGAATTGCTCTGGCTAGGACTTCAAGTACAATGTTGAATAGGTATGGAGAGAGTGGGCAGCCTTGTCTAGTCCCTGATTTTAGTGGGATTGCTTCTAGCTTCTCACCATTTACTTTAATGTTGTCTACTGGTTTGCTGTAGATTGCTTTTATCATAGTTAGGTATGGGCCTTGAATTCCTGATCTTTCCAAGACTTTTATCATGAATGGGTGTTGGATCTTGTCGAATGCTTTTTCTGCATCTAACGAGATGATCATGTGGTTTTTGTCTTTGAGTTTGTTTATATAATGGAATACGTTGATGGATTTCCGTATATTAAACCATTCCTGCATCCCTGGAATAAAACCTACTTGGTCAGGATGGGTGATTGCTTTAATGTGAAGAACCACACTCTTAATGTGGTTAGTGCTAAGTAGTGTAGGGGTGGAGTCTGAATTAGAGGATTCTCTTTCCTCCTTCCTTCCTTACAATTATGTCTCTATGGTGGCTCGCATGGTGTCACTGGTGTCAGATGAGCTTGTCTACCTGTGGTAACTATAAGGATAATTTCTTTTATATTGTCTAAAGTCAATGAATACAGAAATCATGATAACTGCATTCAGTTGCCCACAGAAGTCTAGTGTATATAGCCCCATCTTCTGTATTGTATACTGCATAGATTGAAAATATCATACCATTTTCCTATGAGATATGATAATTAAAAACGTGGCATTAGTGCATATTCAGTATATAAAGTGCTAAGTTACACAAAGACAACTTCATACAAGCATGTTATGTACTACAAAGTTAATCATTTTGCAGAAAATTCATTTGAAACTCTGAAAGGTTACTATATCAGACTCCATAAAGTTGTTTTCTGAAGAACAATGTGTTTCTGTGGAACATACAAAGTGAAAATTATCGGCTCTCTGCTCCTCCCTGTTCCAGAGACAGCCGCATCTTCTTGTGCAGTGCCAGCCTCGTCCCGTAGACAAAATGGTGAAGGTCGGTGTGAACGGATTTGGCCGTATTGGGCGCCTGGTCACCAGGGCTGCCATCTGCAGTGGCAAAGTGGAGATTGTTGCCATCAACGACCCCTTCATTGACCTCAACTACATGGTCTACATGTTCCAGTATGACTCCACCCACGCAAATTCAACGGCACAGTCAAGGCCGAGAATGGGAAGCTCGTCATCAACGGGAAGCCCATCACCATCTTCCAGGAGCGAGACCCCGCTAACATCAAATGGGGTGAGGCCGGTGCTGAGTATGTCGTGGAGTCTACTGGTGTCTTCACCACCATGGAGAAGGCCAGGGCCCACTTGAAGGGTGGAGCCAAAAGGGTCATCATCTCCGCCCCTTCTGCCGATGCCCCCATGTTTGTGATGGGTGTGAACCACGAGAAATATGACAACTCACTCAAGATTGTCAGCAATGCATCCTGCACCACCAACTGCTTAGCCCCCCTGGCCAAGGTCATCCATGACAACTTTGGCATTGTGGAAGGGCTCATGACCACGGTCCATGCCATCACTGCCACCCAGAAGACTGTGGATGGCCCCTCTGGAAAGCTGTGGCGTGATGGTCGTGGGGCTGCCCAGAACATCATCCCTGCATCCACTGGTGCTGCCAAGGCTGTGGGCAAGGTCATCCCAGAGCTGAACGGGAAGCTCACTGGCATGGCCTTCCGTGTTCCTACCCCCAATGTGTCCGTCGTGGATCTGACGTGCCGCCTGGAGAAACCTGCCAAGTATGATGACATCAAGAAGGTGGTGAAGCAGGCATCTGAGGGCCCACTGAAGGGCATCTTGGGCTACACTGAGGACCAGGTTGTCTCCTGCAACTTCAACAGCAACTCCCACTCTTCC
>JAKYLM010000546.1:0-20548 GCA_023634145.1 Thymallus thymallus
TTATGAGATGTAAGATGAAATTAAAGCCCACTTTCTCTCTTTCGAAGAGAGAGAAATAGATAGAGGAGATAGAGCTAGATAGAGCTATAGAGAGAGAGAGAGAGAGAGAGGGAGAGAGAGAGCTATAGAGAGAGAGAGAGAGAGAGAGAGAAGAGAGAGAGAGAGAGAGAGAGGAGAGAGATGAGAGCTATAGAGAGAGAGAGAGAGCTATAGAGGAGAGAGAGCTATAGAGGGAGAGAGAGAGAGCTATAGAGGAGAGAGAGCTATAGAGGGAGAGAGAGAGAGCTATAGAGAGAGAGAGCTATAGAGGGAGAGAGAGAGAGCTATAGAGAGAGAGAGCTATAGAGGAGAGAGAGAGCTATAGAGAGAGAGAGAGCTATAGAGAGAGAGAGAGAGAGCTATAGAGAGAGAGAGAGCTATAGAGGGAGAGAGAGCTATAGAGAGAGAGAGAGCTATAGAGAGAGAGCTATAGAGGGAGAGAGAGCTATAGAGAGAGAGAGAGAGAGAGAGAGAGCTATAGAGGGAGAGAGAGAGAGAGCTATAGAGGGAGAGAGAGCTATAGAGAGAGAGAGAGAGCTATAGAGGGAGAGAGAGCTATAGAGAGAGAGAGAGAGCTATAGAGAGAGAGAGCTATAGAGAGAGAGAGAGAGCTATAGAGAGAGAGAGCTATAGAGAGAGAGAGAGAGAGCTATAGAGAGAGAGAGAGCTATATAGAGAGAGAGAGAGAGAGAGCTATAGAGAGAGATAGAGAGCTATAGAGAGAGAGAGAGAGCTATAGAGAGAGAGAGAGAGCTATAGAGAGAGAGAGAGCTATAGAGAGAGAGAGAGAGTTATAGAGAGAGAGAGAGCTATAGAGAGAGAGAGAGCTATAGAGAGAGAGAGAGAGTTATAGAGAGAGAGAGCTATAGAGAGAGAGAGCTATAGAGAGAGATAGAGAGCTATAGAGAGAGCTATAGAGAGAGGAGAGCTATAGAGAGAGAGAGCTATAGAGGGAGAGAGAGAGAGCTATAGAGAGAGAGAGCTATAGAGGAGAGAGAGCTATAGAGAGAGAGAGAGCTATAGAAGAGAGAGAGAGCTATAGAGGAGAGAGAGAGCTATAGAGAGAGAGAGAGAGTTATAGAGAGAGAGAGCTATAGAGAGAGAGAGCTATAGAGAGAGAGAGCTATAGAGAGAGAGAGAGCTATAGGAGAGAGAGAGAGAGTTATAGAGAGAGAGAGCTATAGAGAGAGAGAGCTATAGAGAGAGAGAGCTATAGAGAGAGAGAGAGAGAAAGAGAGAAGAGGGAGGGGAAAGAGCTGTACATAGCACAGTAAGCCCCTTCCTCTTCTCTCTCCTCCTCCCTCCTTTTGTCACTTACTCTTCTTACTCTCTCTCTCTCCTTTTAAGCCCATGCACTGTTGTGTGCTTCACTGTCTGTCTGGGGTGAGATTAAACAGTGCTGTTGTATTTACTCAAACTTGTTTGTCTCTGTGCTCGCAGATGGGTGATGGGTGGAGGGAGGGTAAAGGCAGAGAGGGACCCTCCTGCAGCAGAACTAGCCTGCTGACAAACCTCCATTAAGCCACTCTGGAAGCCCGACATCCCACATCCTATAAAACACATCGCTGCCTGAGACAGTTTAAACCTCATTACACACTTTAAATATGCGCGCTGTGTCAGACCAAGTCATGCCGTGCTGAGCCGTCGTGTGCTGTTCTGTTTCTCCGTCGTAACACTTTGAGAAAAGCCAGGGGTCTGACATTAAACAGCACAGTCCTGCCCTAAGAGCTACAGCCTTAACTTAGTTAGCAGTAAACAGAGTGGGTGTATGCATATGCATATGCTGTCTGTTTCTCTTACTGAGAAAGAACACTCTCTTGTTGCATCCCAAATGGCATTCTATTCCCTACATAGTGTACTACTTTGTTTTAACCAGAGCCCTACTGTACAGTATATGAGCCCTGGTCAAAAGTAGCGCACTCTCTCTCTCTCTCTCTCTCTTTACCTCTCTCCCTCTTTCTCCTCCTCCTAATGCGTCTCGGTCCACAGACGGAAATGGGTCTTAAATGAGGAGAAAACCCTTCCCGGACACAATAACCAGAGATATGGATTAAGACATACGTCAGGATTTCTTGTCTTTCCTACACACAATCCCTGTGTAAGTAGTGACCATCTGGGAAGGCTGTGGCACTGACCCCAGGCTGTGTCCCAAATGGCACCCAATTCCCTCTATAGTGCACTACTTTTGACCAGGGCCCATAGGTCTTGGCTAGAAGGTAGTGCACTATATAGGAAATAAGGTGCCATTTGGAACACACCCAGCACAGGCCAGGCAGGCAGGCAGGCGAGATGACCAGGCCAGAGCAAAGGAGAGCAGAAGTGGGCAGGACACAGAGATGATTGGCTAAGGCTAATGGACTGATGTTCATACATTTACACTTCAGCTTTTAACTTGTTCGCTACTGTAGCCTAAACACGCGCATGTATGTATGTATGTATGTATGTATGTATGTATGTATGTATGTATGTATGTATGTATGTATGTATGTATGTATGTATGTATGTATGTATGTATGTACAGTCACAGGAGCTTAATATGATGGTTAACAAGCACACACACAGAGGACAGTGGTTTAAGGGGATTTGGGGTAAAAGTCTACGCTGTCTGAGAGAGGGAGAGTGACCATGTAAAACAGACAGAGGGACTGAGTTTCTCCAGCACCCAGCCAGCCTGGGAGTTTCAGCAGAAACACACAGCCAGTGTAGGACATTCTACAGCAGTGTTTCCCAAACTCAGTCGTCGGGACCGCAAGGGGTGCACGTTTTGGTTTTTGCCCTAGCACTACACAGCTTAAATAATTAAAAGATTAGTTGACAGCCTCTACCAGTCAGCTGGGGCCTAGCAGGGAATGTGTTCTTGCCATTGATCCACTCAAGTATATGACTAACCAGATAATAATGTAGGTATTACTTCCACTGTATTCTTGTTCTTAGAAGTCTGCTCTCTCTCTTCCTATTTGTGGAACCATGAGTGCCACTAGTGAATGTGTCTCCATATTCCACTCTGCCTCGTTCCCTGTACTGTCCCTGGTGACTTCCTCAACAGAGTGTAAGACAGGTGGCTCACTAGAGCACAGCACAGATCACAGACATGGACACACACACACACACACGGACACACGGACACACACACACACACACACACACACACACACACACACACACACACACACACACACACACACACAGAGATGCACATACACAAGGCTAAATAGTCTTGTATAGGACACCTCACATACAGGCTGGGCTAACAGGCTTATTCTACTGTGGGATCAATGAGGGTTTAACAACTCTGTCTCCACTTCTCCTCATCCCCCTCTCTGCTACTCGTCTGTCTGATGAAATGTTCATACAGTGTTCTGTTACCCACAAAGCCAAGAGAGAACAAGAACAAGCTCATGTACACGCAATCTCTATCTCTCTCTCCTCTCCTCTCCTCTCCTCTCCTCTCCTCTCCTCTCCTCTCCTCTCCTCTCCTCTCCTCTCCTCTCCTCTCCTCTCCTCTCCTCTCCTCTCCTCTCCTCTCCTCTCTCTCTCTCTCTCTCTCTCTCTCTCTCTCCTCTCTCTCTCTCTCTCTCTCTCTCTCTCTCTCTCTCTCTCTCTCTCTCTCTCTCTCTCTCTCTCTCTCTCTCTCTCTCTCTCTCTCTCTCTCTCTCTCTCTCTCTCTCTCTCTCTCTTTTTCTCCAGGCATGGTTCTGTGAGAGGAGAGGTAGCAGAGGCAGGTGGCATGCCTAAGGACAGGGCTTGTTTTCCGGTCAATTCGTCTGATCTTTCCCCCTGTCTCTGTGTCCCTGGAGCTCAGGGCTCAGGTGGAGGCTCAGCGGCACACAGCAGCACACCACACAGCAGCAAGGCAGAGGATCCTCAGATATCATGGCACCAGCTGAAACCACCACACTGACTGAGGTATACAGAGATCTGCCACCAGCAAAATCCCCTTATAGCCACAGAGGTTGCAATGGGCTTTCAAAGACAAAGCTAAAATGATATGTTAGTACCTTGCAATTCTTTCTAATTGCATTTCCACTAAAACTCATAACAGCCACTTTAAGTGGTTTGTACTACATAACTAAAAATACCTTTGAAATGTGCAGCTTTAGTACCATGTCATTCCATTCCTCAACTTCTCTGTGAATTATTGGAAACACAATTTTCTGATGTTTACAAAGTCTAAGGATATCTATGGGGAAATGGGTCACAATATGTCTTGTGTACCCCAGGTGTTTCAGTCAGAATGTACATGAACTATAGTGATATCAACGGTCAGTCCCAGCTTCCGAAATATAAAATTGCAAAAGAGGATGAAACACAGAATCGGACTACAATGATATAAAGAACTCCTGCTCCCACCAGGGAGGGAGTCTCAATACCAGCTTCTGAGCCAGTGCCTGAGACAGAAGGGCAAACAGATAGCAAGGCAGACAGAGAGGCAGCAGGCAGAGGGCTGCTGCTTCTTGAGCCAATCCCTCCTCCACCGGCTCCACTACACCGGATAACTGCAGGCCAGCAGGCCAGCAGCATGCAGCAAACTCCTGCCTCGTTTTCCACTCTGTCTCTCCCTCCACTCCACAGGCCAGGCTGCTACAGACCAGCAGGCGGCAGTATATACAGTTGAAGTCGGAATTGTACATATACCTTAGCCAAATAGTAGTTTTTCACAATTCCTGACATTAAACCTTGTAAATATTCCCTGTCTTAGGTCAGTTAGGATCACCACTTTATTTTAAGAATGTGAAATGTCAGAGAGAATTATTTATTTTAGCTTTTATTTCTTTCATCACATTCCCAGGGGGTCGGAAGTTTACATACACTCAATTAGTATTTGGTAGCATTGCCTTTAAATTGTTTAACTTGGGTCCAATGTTTCGGGTAGCCTTCCACAAGCTTCCCACAATAAGTTGGGTGAATTTTTGTCCATTCCTCCTGACAGAACTGGTGTAACTGAGTCAGGTTTGAAGGCCTCCTTGCTCGCACACACTGTTGCAGTTCTGCCCACAAATGTTCTATAGGATTGAGGTCAGGGCTTTGTGATGGCCACTCCAATACCTTGACTTTGTTGTCCTTAAGCCATTTTGCCACAACTTTGGAAGTATGCTTGGGGTTTGCATTGTCCATTTGGAAGACCCATTCGCGACCAAGCTTTAACTTCCTGACTGATGTCTTGAGATGTTGCTTCAATATATCCACATAACTGTCCTTCCTCATGATGCCATTTATTTTGTGAAGTGCACCAGTCCCTCCTGTAGCAAAGCACCTCAACAACATGATGCTGCCACCCCCGTGCTTCACGGTTGGGATGGTGTTCTTCGGCTTACAAGCCGTGGACATAGATACTTTTGTACCGGTTTCCTCCAGCATCTTAACAATGTCCTTTGCTGTTGTTCTCGGATTGATTTGCACTTTTCGCACCAAAGTACGTTCATCTCTAGGAGACAGAACGCGTCTCCTACCTGAGCGGTATGACGGCTGGGTGGTCCCATGGTGTTTATGCTTGCGTACTATTGTTTGTACAGATGAACATGGTACCTTCAGGCGTTTGGAAATTGCTCCCAAGGATGAACCAGACTTGTGGAGGTCTACAATTTTTTTCTGAGATCTTGGCCGATTTCTTTTGATTTTCCCATGAAGTTGAGCAAAGAGGGTTGGCCTTGAAATACATCCACAGGTACACCTCCAATTGACTCAAATTATGTCAATTAGCCTATCAGAAGCTATGACATCAGAAGCCATGACATCATTTTCTGGAATTTTCCAAGCTGTTTAAAGGCACATTCAACTTAGTGTATGTAAATTGTCCTCTCTCTCTACATTCCCTCCACTCCCTCCACTCTTTCTTTCTCTCTCTCTACAGGCTCCGGCCCTGCCTGATGTCGGCCGGCTGCTGTCCTGTGGAGCCCAAACACAGCTCAACCATGCAGGGGAGAAACAAGCCTCTGGGAAGACAGATATAACTCAAGAGCTCTGTTTATTCACTGTCCACAGTGTTTAGGCTTGACTGTCTTCAGGGATTATTAAAGACTAAGGAAAATAGAGACATGAGGGAGAGGAATAGTAGTATTGTGTGGGTGGAAATGCTGTTGTGAATGTAATAAAAATCCTTATATTTCAATGGAATTGCTGTATACAGTATTAAATGTCATACTGTGCATGCAACATATTTCCACTTTAAGTTGCCAGTAGTCTTTCCTTATCAACCAGCTCTGATAATAACAGAGTACTAATTGTTTATATTTAGGTCATTTAGCAGGCGCTCTTTTCCAGAGCAATTTACAGTAGTGACTGTATACATTTTCATACTTTTTTCATACTGGTCCCTTGTGGGAATCGAAGCCACAACCCTGGTGCAAGCACCATGCTCTACCAACTGAGCCACACGGGACCACACCCCCACATGATCGGTGGGCATGTGGTGAAAGTGAATGTAACTGTGTGAACAGAGACTGTGTTCCACCACAGTGTGTAACCAGGCATCATGCTGCTCTAATGACCACCCCTCAGCAGGAGGCAGCTAGCTCTACAACAGTCAGATAGGCAGCTAGCTTCTACACCCAGACTCAAAGTCAGGCAGCTAGGTTCTACACCCAGACTCAAAGTCAGGCAGCTAGCTTCTACACCCAGACTCAAAGTCAGGCAGCTAGGTTCTACACCCAGACTCAGAGTCAGGCAGCTAGGTTCTACACCCAGGCTCAGAGTCAGGCAGCTAGCTTCTACACCCAGACTCAGAGTCAGGCAGCTAGGTTCTACACCCAGGCTCAGAGTCAGGCAGCTAGGTTCTACACCCAGACTCAGAGTCAGGCAGCTAGCTTCTACACCCAGACTCAGAGTCAGGCAGCTAGGTTCTACACCCAGGCTCAGAGTCAGGCAGCTAGGTTCTACACCCAGACTCAGAGTCAGGCAGCTAGGTTCTACACCCAGGCTCAGAGTCAGGCAGCTAGGTTCTACACCCAGACTCAGAGTCAGGCAGTCAGACAGGCTGCACAGCTCAGCTCCCTGTCAGTCCTCTTAGGGAGCTATAGGGAGTAGGATACCCATTATATCAATACTAATAATGATCTCTTCTAAATAATGTATTTGTGTTTGTGCGTGCGGGTGATATTGATTGTGTGTTGTGTGTGCAAGGTGGTGATGAAGAGCGTTTTCTGTTCTTCGAGGAGAAGATTTGAGAACATCTGACAACAGCAGTGCTATCCAGGAAAGGGCTGGGTAAAGAGAGTGCGACACACACCACCTGCATGAGTCTCACCTGTTCCAGAGAGGCTCTAAATAATTGAACAGCTTAACTGATAGCAGGAGGCGAGTGGGTAGTTTGACGCCTCCAGTGGCTGGGGGATGGGGTTGACGAGGGATATGGGAAAATGAGGATGGGATATGGAGAGGATTGGGGTGGGGGGGTGGGGGAATAGCTGACAGGTTACATAAGCCAGAGATGGTTTTCCATTTCAATCAACGTGGCAGCCTCCTTATGGTGCAGACAGCAGAGTGTATCTGTTTAAATATGTTGCTCTCCTGTGTGTGTGGATTCAGGGAAAACCCACTTACTCACATGGGAACTGTGGTGCACAGACTGTGTGTGTGTGTGTGTGTGTGTGTGTGTGTGTGTGTGTGTGTGTGTGTGTGTGTGTGTGTGTGTGTGTGTGTGTGTGTGTGTGTGTTTTCAAATCAATAGTTTGACCTGCAAAGAAATACCCATATAACTTAATATACTGTATATTGGCTAGTTGTAGTATCATGGTATGGTTGAATCAGGAATAACATGCTCGATTTGGTTGTCACGTTTCAACATTAAAACCGAGAAGCCCATATCAGACAAACTAAAAAGTTTAATGTGAAGAGGATGTCCACGCAGATAAATAAATGCATAACATTGGTGTTGGCTTCGTTTCTATTAGCTCAATTGTAAGCTACGACAATAGTAATTGTTACTAACAAATACTTTGGTGCATCGGTCACATTGTAGAAATTATGAACAAACTCGAGGAGACGGTCTAATATCGTTCCTCGCCACACTGTAACCACAAAAAAATAACACACCCGGTGCGCCTCCGTAGTTAAATGCATTTTAGCATTTATATTGTATAACTGTCTTTCTAGGAATTAGCTTAATTATACATTACAAAGTACTGCTATTAAACAGTATGGATATCGAATTATAGTGGCCGGTCGCATAGCCTCGACAATACTCCCAGCAAATGTATTGGGTCTCTCAAACCGTTTAAGTTCATTAAGCCGTATATTCCTTTTGTTCCAAATGAACTGCGCATAAGTATATCAAAGTATTGAAATTATTTTTAACTTCCAGAGAGCCGCAAAATAGTAGCGTAAAAAACTACTTTCACTCCATCTGTCAGAATACAGAATAGTGTAGGCTACCTGGTTGGTTGTATCTTGTGGCAAGTTTTTAATTAGGATTTTCCTCCTGTTGCTCAGCTCTCGGCGAGTTTTCTCCAGCCTCTTCTCAATTTCCTCCGGTTCCAAATCGGGTAAGTCTCGGAGACTGGTCCCCTCGGATGCTGCGTCCTCATCCTGCCGGCTCTCCGGGCTGTCAGAATCCGGGAAAGGTGCATTTTCCTGGTTCAGAGATTGAACGTTCGGCGGCTGGATGGAGGAAGCTGCCGCCATCTTGAGTAGCAGTGATAGAAAGTGAGCGGAGGCAGCTATAGGTTGGCGTCTGTGTTTTTGTCGCTCCCATCTGAATGAGAGAGAGCAGAGCAGATGGGAAAGGTACGCACACGAAGGCCCGGCACGCTCCTGTAGCCTACGCTGGACGCTTGGCGACCCCCACCGTTTAGAAAATTAATAATAAGTAGGCGCTATGAAACAATAAAGAGTATTGTATCGCCATCCTGTGGTAGACTATACCTTATGGCTAATGAACTAATGCCACCTGTCAATAAGCACGTTATAGAGAGGCCAAATCCAATACATCTAGCCTACAGATTTCATAATTCGTTTTATGGTAAAGCTTAATGCATACATACTGTATTTCAAATATATATTGCTCTCCAACAGACACTACTTGCAATGTAGGACATACACTGTATACAGTGTATGTCCACTGTATACAGGACACCCCTTCAAATTAGTGGATTTGGCTATTTCAGCCACACCCGTTGCTGACAGGTGTATAAAATCGAGCACACAGCCATGCAATCTCCATAGACCAACATTGGTAGTAACATGGCCTTACTGAAGAGCTCAGAGACAGACTTTCAACGTGGCACTGTCATAGGATGCCACCTTTTTCAACACAACCAAGTTTCAAACTGCCTCTGGAAGCAGCATCAGCACAAGAACTGTTCATCTGAAGCTTCATGAAATGGGTTTCCATGGCCGAACAGCTGCACATAAGCCTAAGATCACCACGCGCAGTGCCAAGTGTCGGCTAGAGTGGCGTAAAACTTGCCGCCATTGGACTCTGGAGCATTGGAAATGGGTTCTCTGGAGTGATGAATCATGATTCACCATCTGGCAGTCTAACCTACATTTCTGGGTTTGGTGGATGCCAGGAGAACGCTACCAGCCCCAATGCATAGTGCCAACTGTACAGTTTGGTGGAGGATGAATAATGGTCTGGGGCTGTTTTTCATGGTTCGGGATGGCCGGGCCCCTTAGTTACTGTGAAGGGAAATCTTAACACTACAGCATACAATGACATTCTAGACGATTATGTGCTTCCAACTTTGTGGCAACACTTTGGGGAAGGCTCTTTCCCGTTTCAGCATGACAATGCCCCCGTGCACAAAGCAAGGTCCATACAGAAATGATTTGTCGAGATTGGTGTTGAAGAACTTGACTGGCCTGCACAGAGCCCTGACCTCAACCCCATCGAACACCTTTGGGATGAATTGGAACGCAGACTGTGAGCCAGGCCTAATCACCCAACACCAATGCCTTCCCAGAAGAGTGGAGGCTGTTATAGCAGCAAAGTGGAATGAGAATGAGATGTTCGACGAGCAGGTGTCCACATACTTTTGGTCATGTCGTGTAGCTAAGCCATAGGCAATACTTTATTTTGCCTATAAATAAGAAACATACCCTAACATACAAACAAGAGGAAAATGTAAAAGGGAGGATCACACTCCAATTAGATACAACGATACAAATGGGGATGGGGTGCACTGCTGTGAAAATGATTCACAGCTCCACCGATTGAGAGTATGAAAAGATATGAGGGAATTTCAGTGCCCCAGCACAATACTATACATACTCTATTTAAAATAATCATTGCCAGAGCCGGCTCTAGCCTTTTGGTCCCCCCCCCACACCAAAATGGTATGTTTTAAAGTACATTTCGTGCAGTTCTACACATTCTGCCATGGGGGAGATATTTTTTTTATAACAAATGTAATGCACTTCTACTAATTTTGTCATGGGGCAGAGAAAAAAAAATCTGTTTTACAACAAATGTCCTGCAATTCTACACATTTTGCCATGACATATGCCATGTTTATATGATGTATGAGTGAGAATTAATAACAAAATCAATGGGGGCCCCCGGGCACTTGCCCTGCATGCCTTTTTGGGTCCCTTATGTTGCTTTATGCCTGGAGCCGGCCCTGAACATCGTTAAAGTATACATTGCTCTCCAACACACTCCTTGCAATGTAGGATATAGACCATGGGCAATACTTAATTAACCTATAAATAAGAAATGTACCCGAACATAGAAACAAGAGGAAAATGATGTGGCATGTTCCCCTGCTGTTCAGATTATAAACTTGAATGGCTAGGTCTTCTCTAAGCCAGCCAGTCAGTCAATCCTTTTCCCGTGGGTGGAGCTTGCCACCCAGTCAGACTGAGTGGTAAATGGCAGCTTTCCTCATGGGCCCTCACAATGGCCATGTGTGTGTGCTTGTGTCAGACAGGAATGTATAGATTGCAACCCACTTAGGAAATATTTTCTGCACAACTATATGTTAATAAAAGGGGAGGAAATAAGCCATCATCATGCAAAATAGATATGCTCTGTTTTCCTTGTGAGATTTTTGGCAGCTCTAGAAATAGGGCTACACTATCGCAACAAAGGGATGGAAACATCCTGCACTCAACAGGCAAATGAAATGACAGTCTTCAGACTGAAGCGGAACTATACCTCGTTTAATTACAGCAATCAAACTAACCCACATCATGTCTGCGGGAGGTTGAATGAAATAATAGATCTATTCCATGGATATAGGCTGTAACAAGACGGGCTTAAATGAGTGTTCTCAAAAATTTACTGTATGTGAGCCTACTTGCTAAATGATGTCTCAATATAGACAGATTGGAAGACATGAATCAATTAACTGTTTTCTCTGAAATGATGGTCAGTGATGCTTGTCAATAACAAGATGCTGAAGAGCCATGATTATTCCAAATCAGTGATAAACAGAAATTCCCCTCAAGACAGCAATTATGTCTCTCCCACATCATTAGATTCCCTCATGCCATAATAATTAATCACTTTTTTCTTCTTGAAAAAGGAAAGGCAGGCAATCCAACCAGATACTAATGGAGATGGGGTGTTGGGCTGCACTGCTGTGAGAATGATTCACAGCTCCACCGAGTGGGACTATGTGAAGAAAGGAGGAAATATCAGCGTTCCATCACTGGGACCTGTGAGTGGGTGTCAGTGAGTGGCTGAATGGGCAATGCAGGAACCTGGGACACATGTATATATTACGTAGGCGGACAGAACCTTGAACCCTGAATGACTGTGAGTGATGTGCTGTGTGTGTGTGTGTGCGCGCATGGAGCAGTAAACGTTATCAATCCAGGGACGGAGAGAAAAATGTATCTTCATTGTAGATCCATTTATGTCATCCATTTACATGGTCATTCCTGGCTTTTAATCCAGGACACTGGATGATTGTCCTCACCATTCAAGTACACATTTATGGGATTGAAGAACAGAAAATTACAGAATGGATTATGCATGAGCAGGACCCCTATCCTCTCTCACCTATCCAATGCCCTTCATCAACCTCAACCAGTGGTCCTCCTGAGATGCATAGATGAAGAGAAGTAGATAAGGATAGGCCTACTTCAGAATATGCTAACCTGTTAGTTCATGTATATGCTGACTCCCCAGTTGGCAGGGAATGTCTTGGGTGCACCCAGAATGGAAACTTGGAGGACAGTGAGTGCTCTAATTCAGAGCAGATCCCTGGCAGAGAGGGAGATAGAGTGAGAGAGAGCGGAGCTCTCTCCCTGCTGGCCCATCCTTCAGCACTGCAGCGCAAGCTGGTCCACCTTCCTGCCCTGCTGCCTGTAGTCATTAAGGAAAAACATCCACCATGTCCTCTCTCTTTATCTGAAGAAGAAACTTAGTTTAGAAATGTGGAGAGAAGACCTGGTTAGATAGAGGACAAAGACTGAATACCAATTCAGCATTTACCCATTATTCACAACGGCTGAAGTATGTCTGTAGATCTTCCTCAACCTCTCTATATTCATAGACCTACAGTCGTGGCCAAAAGTTTTGAGAATGACAAGTATTGGTCTCCACAAAGTTTGCTGCTTCAGCGTTCTTAGATCTTTATGTCAGTAGTTACTATGGTACACTGAAGTATAATTACAAGTATTCCATAAGTTTCAAAGGCTTTCATTGACAATGACATTCAGTTTATGCAAAGACTCAATATTTGCAGTGTAGACCCTTCTTTTTCAAGACCTCTGCAATCCACCCTGGCATGCTGTCAATTATCTTCTGGGCCACATCCTGACTGATGGCAGGCCATTCTTGCATAATCAATGCTTGGAGTTTGTCAGAAGTTGTGGGTTTTTGTTTGTCCCCCCGCCTCTTGAGGATTGACCACAAGTTCTCAATGGGATTAAGGTCTGGGGAGTTTCCTGGCCCTGGACCCAAAATGTCAATGTTTTGTTCCCCAAGCCACTTAGTTATCACTTTTGCCTTATGGCAAGGTGCTCCATCATGCTGGAAAAGACATTGGTCGTCACCAAACTGTTGGATGATTGGGAGAAGTTGCTCTCGGAGGATGTGTTGGTACCATTCTTTATTCATGGCTGTGTTCTTAGGCAAAATTGTGAGTGAGTCCACTCCCTTGGCTGAGAAGCAACCCCACACATGAATGGTCTGAGGATGCTTTACTGTTGGCATGACACAGGACTGATGGTAGCGCTCACCTTGTCTTCTCCGGACAAGGTGTTTTCCGGATGGCCCAAACAATCGGAAAGGGGATTCATCAGAGAAAATGACTCTACCCCAGTCCTCAGCAGTCCAATCCCTGTACCTTTTGCAGAATATCAGTCTGTCCCTGATGTTTTTCCTGGAGAGAAGTGGCTTCTTTGCTGCCCTTCTTGACACCAGGCCATCCTCCAAAAGTCTTTGCCTCACTGTGCGTGCAGATGCACTCACACCTGCCTGCTGCCATTCCTGAGCAAGCTCTGCACTGGTGGTGCCCCGATCCCGCAGCTGAATGGACTTTAGGAGACTGTCCTGGCGCTTGCTGGACTTTTGCCCTGATGCCTTCTTCAAAACAATTGAACCTCTCTCCTTGAAGTTCTTGATGATCCGATAAATTGTTGATTAGGTGCAATCTTACCAGCAGCAATATCCTTGCCTGTGAAGCCCTTTTTGTGCAAAGCAATGATGACGGCACGTGTTTCCTTGCAGGTAACCATGGTTGACAGAGCAATGATTTCAAGTACCACCCTCCTTTTAAAGCTTCCTGTCTGTTATTCTGACTCAATCAGCATGACAGAGTGATCTCCAGCCTTGTACTCGTCAACACTCTCACCTGTGTTAACGAGACAATCACTGACATGATGGCAGCTGGTCCTTTTGTGGCAGGGCTGAAACGCAGTGGAAATAGTTTTTTGGGGATTAAGTTCATTTTCATGGCAAAGAGGGACTTTGCAATTAATTGCAATTCATCTGATCACTCATGACATTCTGGAGTATATGCAAATTGCCATCATCAACACTGAGGCAGCAAACTTTGTGGAGACCAATATTTGTTTCATTCTCAAAACTTTTGGCCACGACTGTACATCACATTCCATACATTGATACGAAGACATCAATTCGTCACTTTAGGCACATGGATTCACCACCTCTAAAAGAGACTGACTACGACGAAACTTCTTGAATCTAGAAGTTGAATCAAGTCTTCAGGCAATTCAGATGTACAGAAAGGCTTATAAATAAATATCAAATTGATATATAAATCCTTTTTACAAAAGCAGTTTAAAACCCCAGACAGCAAGCAATTCAGATGTAGAAGCACTACAATGCATAGCTCTTCCCCTACCTCCCCCACAATCAACTACTGCTGCAGTAACGAAAACACGCTGAAAACAGAGGGCAAATAGCCTGTGGGATTAAAAAGACAGTCTAGTACTGTTCAGTTTACATAAATTACCTTCCCACCCCAGTCTAATCCAACAACAATAAATATGGGTTGGTGGCTAATGGGCCTGACACAGAGGCCGGATAAAGGACCAGGTAATCCCTCCCTATCAGTTAATCCTACTGTATCTGTACTGGCAGGTGGGACATGGTTCCCTACAGACTGACATGGGAACATCAGATTATGAAATGATCATTCTAGGGGAATCCAAGTTGTAAAATGTGTTATTTTGTAGACCTACTAGGTTGTTGTATAGGGATTGTGTCTGCCATGGGTGGTACTTAAGGTGGCATGTTATTGCTTAACTAAAATTTGAATAATGCTGTCTAAACTACAACTACTATGTTGATTTGAATATTGAAGGGAGTAGTACATGATGGTACACCGTGAATTAAATATTGAGGCAGTACAGTACATGGTACACAGTGAACTGTAGCATAGTAAATGGAAAATACATTCAAAGGCAAGTGGTTAAGTGTAATGTGGACCTCTCTTCTTATCACATTGCAATAAATCTCCATTTTGCAACGCTATATGTTACACTGGAGCCGGGGAGTGATGTACACACAGGGGAGTGATGTACACAAAGGGGAGTGATGTACACAAAGGGGAGTGATGTACACACAGGGGAGTGATGTACACAAAGGGGAGTGATGTACACACATTGAAGTTCTTTTCGTACATTAATTAAAGTTGGATACACAAGATTATACTTGCTTACAAAAGCCGGTAAATACGGTTCATGCTCTCTCGCGTCAAAATGTAATTACAATATAGTCTCAGTAAATGTACCTCCTGTTTTTCAGAATCAAACAAAAAGATCTAAACACACCCACTTATGCTTTGGTGCCATCCTGTTGGAAATATGCACCAACACAATGAGGGTGTATATTCCCAGAGCTGTGTAGTGTTATGAGTAACATCCAGTGCTATAATTTCAGTGGTGGTGGTTATGAACTAAAACAAATGACTGCTTTTAACTACAGGAGTAGAGTAGCACAATATCCAATAATATGCTTTTAACTACAGTGAGAGTAGTGTACTACAACATCCCATAATATGAGCTACAGGGTTAGGTGACATTGGGCATTATTGGTATTCTAGAACTAAAGTTGGGGTCAAATATATTTCAATTCAGGAAGTAAGCCGATATTCACTTTCTAATAACTGAAATGAAATTGACCCATTCCCTGTCTAGAACTAATCCAACTCAACTAACATGGAGAAAGTTCCACTGCAGTCTAAAATAAAATCACTTCCTGACAATTGATATTGTCTTGTGACATTTTGACCCTAGATGGTTAAACAAAAATGTGTTTTTTAAAGACGATTGATCTTCAGCTTTAAGTGTTTAAAATACAACTATGTCAGTCTGTCTTCCATCCAATATGGACCTAAAGAGAGATAGACCTAAAGAAATGTAATAACACCCGTCACAGGGTATAGTCAGAAACATACCAAGAACTGAAAAATATCACAATAAACCCAAATATCTGAGCATCATTTTGAGTACACAATATTTCATTTCCAACATTAAAATATGGAGTGCAACACACAAATAGCGATTTGTGACTTTTAAAAAGGTATGTACACTTTATACTGTTTAGCACAGGGGTAAAAAAACATGAGACATTCTTCACCCAAACAAAATTAATACCATATTGACTTGATTTGGAGTTGTTAATCCATGAATCACGTGACTAAAAAGTCATGAGGGAAATTACTCATCAGAAAATCAGGCAGACTGCTGAAACAAAAATAATTTCATCTCTATTCACTAATTACACTTTCAAAACAATTAAAACCATGTAATAATGCCTTCAATGGAGATGCTCTGACCACTTTCACACAAATCAGACCAAACACACGCACACCATTACAGTTGCACAAGCAGTGTACACCTAGACACACACAAACAGACACAGACACACAACTCTCTTCAACACTGATAGGTCCTACTCAGGCATAGAGACAGAGAGTCATAGCTTGGCCAACCAGGTCCAGATGTTAGTGTGGGGTCAGATAAAACAGACAGACCAACCAATCCCTCTCAGCAGCTCTATATCTTTCTGTTCAGGCAGATAACAGGGCACAAAAGTGTGGGAATGGCACTTCATGAGTATTCAGTCAGACAGCATCCCGTTGGAACAAACCAGCCCTAGACTGGTGGTTGCCTGGTAAGATGGATTAGTGGGTGAGTTTCTCAATACATTGTATTCAACTTGTTCAGTCAGTACTTATTTCACCTTCACAACAATAACAATGAAAATAATCAAAATGATAATGCGTCAGATGGGCAGAATAACCACTTCCTCTTCATTGCGGTGAAACAGGATATGATGTGTCCGTAACAGGAAGTGAGGGGCGTGTGCAGCAGAGACACTGTGATCCATGATCAGCCACTGTGGTTACCATGGCGACCAGAGTCCATTCTGTTCAGCTCCAGTCACTGTCAGGCATTCATCTGATCGCTCTCAAATCCAGTTCAATAAATAGTAGAAAAATAATCCTTTATTTCTTCTTAAAAATCTGAGATGCTTTGTTTACACTTTTAAACAAGTTCAGACCACTTTTGAATAAAAGAGACCCCCCCCCCCCCCCCCCGTACCTGAACAGAGCTTTACCGGGCTACACTAGCTAGTGTTCCTCCGACAGAGGAGTGGTTAGTAGTGGTAGTGTTGGATGGACAGCTAGTAGTGGTGTAGCCAGGCTTGAGACAGGGCTGGTGGGGTTGGAGGAGAGCTGAGGCCTGTGTAGGGGTCGGGGCATGGAGCATTAGCACTCTGCGTCCACACTGTGCACGGTGACTGCTGCCTGCAGGTGGTGTGTGTGTGTGTGGAGCTGGTGGTGGGACGGGTGGCGGTACGGGTGGAACTTGTGGCTGAGCAGGGCGGCCGTCTGAGGGGGCGTGTCCAGATCCAGGTCGTCGTCGTGGTTCCCCACGTCCACGCCGGCCGACAGGGGGTCGTTGTTGCAGGGAGGGTTCTCACTGTCCTCCTGAGGACTCATGGTGCTGTAACCTGTCGTGACACACAGGAACACAGACCTTCATACACATTCAATTCACATTCATGTAAAAAACACAGGCATCCATAAAAGGAGATAAGAATACAAGCGCTTTGTGGTAGACTAGTATAGACTTCAGAAGAGAATCAACAAAACTTTACACACCAGAGAATACAGTTTGGGGAATAACATTCTAAGCCATCACACCTCATTAATTATGTGTGTGAAATCTCAAACTTTGTGTGTGTGTGTGTGTGTGTGTGTGTGTGTGTGTGTGTGTGTGTGTGTGTATGAAGGGACGAGCTAAGAGAAAGTTTGTTCCCCTGCAGTGGGGAGAAAGAGAGAGTGATCGCAATCACAGGGGGGATTGCAAACACTTATTTGAATCAATCCCTCCATCTCCAACGCCTCGCCATCCATCCATCCATCCATCCATCCATCCATCCATCCATCCATCCATCCTCCACCGACTCCCCGCAGATCACTGACATTAAAGCATCATACATATCTGCCGCCTCCGATACTGCCACATTTTAGCAGCCCTCAGGCACTTTAGTTCTAGAAGATAAAGTATCAACTCTTATAAAACACTAGAAGTGTGGAAAGAGGAGAAACACTGCTGTGCTGAGTGTAATGAAGGTAAGTAGGAGAAGGAGTGCGCATCTATAGGTATCTATCTAAGCAAAACAAAGAGGTACTGATATAACCTGGCTAGCAGAGCTTCTGAGGGTCATTTGGGCTTTTGACATGTTCTCTAATTCTGTCAGAGAGAACTATGGGGAGGACATGAATGGGATCTGGAAAAGAGGAGAGATGCCAACTTCAGCAGCAATGACTGTATAGATCCTCTCTCCTATCCTCTGCTCAACTCCTTACATCTACTGATGAGAAGTCCTTTCAAACAGTTCTACTGCTATTGCCATTTGTCATCAGTTTTCAGAGTAGCACAAGAGGTGAGAAAAGTAATCACATTTAAAAGGTCATGAACACTGCGGAAACCGTGGAGACGGGGCCTGAAGGGGATCTGAAAGGTCAGGACTGGGACATAACACACAGAGAAAGGTTGATTTAATAACGCCCATACCTGGATGTCTGTTAGCCTGCAGGCTGTTAGACAACATCCTTGACTCAGTGACTGTGTGTTTGTGCAGAGAGTACAGAGACCCTTAAGGAGCTGTGTGAGTTTTTAACGCGTCACTGTTTGTCCTGAAGGGCTTCCACCCTCTTTCTTGCACTCTCTCTGTATTTCTCCACTGCATCCATTTCCTCCTCTCCTTCACGTTCCTCTCTGATCAGTAGTTACACAACCAGTGTTAGCTAGAGAGACTCATCTCCGGGCAGCAGAGCGGGAACAGAAGGGCAGGGTGTGCTATCTGTTATGTGGTTTGACAGAGAGTTATACTACTCTCCTCCCTCTCAACCAGAAAATGTGTAGTTATAAGAGCAGAATAGAGGCCTGTTTCCTCTGCGTTAATCTTCTGGATTTACCGTGGTCACTCTCAGTTCCTGACCGTCCCCAGTGCCTCCTCCTGCGCTCGGGGCTGTGGGTGTGTCTCTCCATCACCGCGGCGATAAACCGTGTGTTGCCGACTGCAGGACGGGACAGGAAAACATCTAGGTTTAATACAAGGGATAAACACAGGGTCAGGTCAAGGTAATAGTCTTACAGTACACTGATACTAATCCTCCTGCAGTACTTACTGATTCCCCTGTCTTCAGGACTGTCTTCATCTCTCTCATTATCCAGGTTAGACATCCGCACTGACATCTCTGCAGACAGGAGGGAGGGAAAGGATTATTGTAAGAGATTACTTTCATATATCTTTTTAGTCAGAGTTAATAACGAGTGTTTATGGTCTCATTAGGGAAAGGCAATGGTGTGGTCTGTAGCGCAGGTCAGCCGTTGAGTCCAGGGCTCTAGATAATTTCATCATCCCCACAGCTCTAGTTAATTTCATCATCCCCACAGCTCTAGTTAATTTCATCATCCCCACAGCTCTAGTTAATTTCATCATCCCCACAGCTCTAGTTAATTTCATCATCCCCACAGCTCTAGTTAATTTCATCATCCCCACAGCTCTAGTTAATTTCATCATCCCCACAGCTCTAGTTAATTTCATCATCCCCACAGCTCTAGTTAATTTCATCATCCCCACAGCTCTAGTTAATTTCATCATCCCCACAGCTCTAGTTAATTTCATCATCCCCACAGCTCTAGTTAATTTCATCATCCCCACAGCTCTAGTTAATTTCATCATCCCCACAGCTCTAGTTAATTTCATCATCCCCACAGCTCTAGTTAATTTCATCATCCCCACAGCTCTAGTTAATTTCATCATCCCCACAGCTCTAGTTAATTTCATCATCCCCACAGCTCTAGTTAATTTCATCATCCCCACAGCTCTAGTTAATTTCATCATCCCCACAGCTCTAGTTAATTTCATCATCCCCACAGCTCTAGTTAATTTCATCATCCCTACAGCTCTAGCAGCAGCTTTTATTATCAAAACTAAGACCTGATGATCAGATAATGCTCAGATAACAGAGGCAACTACTGTCTGAGTTGGAGTACTTTCATAACAGACTAAAACAAAGTGGTATTAAATGTCAATAACATTTCCTTTTCATAGCACTGACCTTTCTCTGAGGTCAACCTAAATCAGAGGCTACTTGTGTCACTGATGTTGTCCAACTTGCATGCACTAATTAGCTGTATTTACATAGTCAGTTGCTCTAGGTAACATTCATCTCCAGTATGTCAAGGTGTCTTACCCTGCGCTGCCAGAGGGGACATGTGTTGGTGTGAGCGCCGGTGGATCTGGTGTCTGTAGGCGTATACAGCCAACACTAACACCATAATACAGCCCATAATTCCCCCGGCAACTGGCCCTACCGGGGCACTCCGAATCATGTTCAGAGATACCTCCTCATCTGGAAAGAAAGAAAGAAAGAAAGAAAGAAAGAAAGAGAGAGAGAGAGAGAGAGAGACAGAGACAGAGACAGAGACAGAGACAGAGACAGAGACAGAGACAGAGACAGAGAGAGAGAGACAGAGACAGAGACAGAGACAGAGACAGAGACAGAGAGAGAGACAGAGACAGAGACAGAGACAGAGACAGAGACAGAGAGAGAGAGAGAGAGAGAGAGAGAGA
>JAKYLM010000547.1:0-20548 GCA_023634145.1 Thymallus thymallus
TACATATAAAACAGTACATCAATATAACATTATTACACCACTTACATATCTACAATACAACATGTATAATACCACCATTACATTACATATAATACAGTACATCATATAACATTATTACACCACTACATATCTACAATACAACATGTATAATTACCACCATTACATTACATATAAAACAGTACATCATATAACATTATTACACCACTACATATCTTACAATACAAACATGTATAATACCACCATTACATTACATATAAACAGTACATCATAGTAACATTATTACACACTACATATCTACAATACAACATGTATAATACCACCATTACATTACATATAAAACAGTACATCATATAACATTATTACACCACTTACATATCTACAAATACAACATGTATAATACCACCATTACATTACATATAAAAACAGTACATCATATTAACATTATTACACCACTACATATCTACAATACAACATGTATAATACCACCATTACATACATATAAACAGTACATCATATAACATTATTACACCACTACATATCTACAATACAACATGTATAATACCACCATTACATTACATATAAAAACAGTACATCATATAACATTATTACACCACTACATCATCTATACCAAATTACAAACATGTATTAATACCCACCATTACATTACATATAAAACAGTACATCATATAACATTATTACACCACTACATATCTACAATACAACATGTATAATACCACCATTACATTACATATAAAACAGTACATCATATAACAATATTACACCACTACATATTCTACAATACAACATGTATAATACCAACCATTACATTACATATAAAACCAGTACATCATATAACATTATTACACCACTACATATCTACAATACCAAACATGTATAATACCACCATTACATTACATATAAAACAGTACATCATATAACATTATTACACCACTACATTATCTACAATACAACATGTATAATACCACCATTACATTACATATAAAACAGTACATCATATAACAATATTACACCACTACATATTACAATACAACATGTATAATACCACCATTACATTACATATAAAACAGTACATCATATAAATTATTACACCACCACATTTATCTACAATAAACATGTATAATACCACCAGTTACATTTCATATAAAACATACATCATATAACATTATTACACCACTACATATCTACAATACAACATGTATAATACCACCATTACATTACATATAAAACAGTACATCATATAACATTATTACACCACTACATATCTACAATACAACATGTATAAATACCACCATTACATTACATATAAAAACAGTACAATCATATAACATTTATTACACCCACTACATATCTACAATACAACATTGTATAATACCACCATTACATTACATATAAAACAGTACATCATATAACATTATTACACCACTACATATCTACAATACAACATGTATAATACCACCATTACATTACATATAAAACAGTACATCATATAACATTATTACACCACTACATATCTACAATACAACATGTATAATACCACCATTACATTACATATAAAACAGTACATCATATAACATTATTACACCACTACATATCTACAATACAACATGTATAATACCACCATTACATTACATATAAAACAGTACATCATATAACATTATTACACCACTACATATCTACAATACAACATGTATAATACCACCATTACATTACATATAAAACAGTACATCATATAACATTATTACACACCACTACATATCTACAATACAACATGTATAATACCACCATTACATTACATATAAAACAGTACATCATATAACATTATTACACCACTACATATCTACAATACAACATGTATAATACCACCATTACATTACATATAAAACAGTACATCATATAACATTATTACACCACTACATATCTACAATACAACATGTATAATACCACCATTACATTACATATAAAACAGTACATCATATAACATTATTACACCACTACATATCTACAATACAACATGTATAATACCACCATTACATTACATATAAAACAGTACATCATATAACATTATTACACCACTACATATCTACAATACAACATGTATAATACCACCATTACATTACATATAAAACAGTACATCATATAACATTATTACACCACTACATATCTACAATACAACATGTATAATACCACCATTACATTACATATAAAACAGTACATCATATAACATTATTACACCACTACATATCTACAATACAACATGTATAATACACCATTACATTACATATAAAACAGTACATCATATAACATTATTACACCACTACATATCTACAATACAACATGTATAATACCACCATTACATTACATATAAAACAGTACATCATATAACATTATTACACCACTACATATCTACAATACAACATGTATAATACCACCATTACATTACATATAAAACAGTACATCATATAACATTATTACACCACTACATATCTACAATACAACATGTATAATACCACCATTACATTACATATAAAACAGTACATCATATAACATTATTACACCACTACATATCTACAATACAACATGTATAATACCACCATTACATTACATATAAAACAGTACATCATATAACATTATTACACCACTACATATCTACAATACAACATGTATAATACCACCATTACATTACATATAAAACAGTACATCATATAACATTATTACACCACTACATATCTACAATACAACATGTATAATACCACCATTACATTACATATAAAACAGTACATCATATAACATTATTACACCACTACATATCTACAATACAACATGTATAATACCACCATTACATTACATATAAAACAGTACATCATATAACATTATTACACCACTACATATCTACAATACAACATGTATAATACCACCATTACATTACATATAAAACAGTACATCATATAACATTATTACACCACTACATATCTACAATACAACATGTATAATACCACCATTACATTACATATAAAACAGTACATCATATAACATTATTACACCACTACATATCTACAATACAACATGTATAATACCACCATTACATTACATATAAAACAGTACATCATATAACATTATTACACCACTACATATCTACAATACAACATGTATAATACCACCATTACATTACATATAAAACAGTACATCATATAACATTATTACACCACTACATATCTACAATACAACATGTATAATACCACCATTACATTACATATAAAACAGTACATCATATAACATTATTACACCACTACATATCTACAATACAACATGTATAATACCACCATTACATTACATATAAAACAGTACATCATATAACATTATTACACCACTACATATCTACAATACAACATGTATAATACCACCATTACATTACATATAAAACAGTACATCATATAACATTATTACACCACTACATATCTACAATACAACATGTATAATACCACCATTACATTACATATAAAACAGTACATCATATAACATTATTACACCACTACATATCTACAATACAACATGTATAATACCACCATTACATTACATATAAAACAGTACATCATATAACATTATTACACCACTACATATCTACAATACAACATGTATAATACCACCATTACATTACATATAAAACAGTACATCATATAACATTATTACACCACTACATATCTACAATACAACATGTATAATACCACCATTACATTACATATAAAACAGTACATCATATAACATTATTACACCACTACATATCTACAATACAACATGTATAATACCACCATTACATTACATATAAAACAGTACATCATATAACATTATTACACCACTACATATCTACAATACAACATGTATAATACCACCATTACATTACATATAAAACAGTACATCATATAACATTATTACACCACTACATATCTACAATACAACATGTATAATACCACCATTACATTACATATAAAACAGTACATCATATAACATTATTACACCACTACATATCTACAATACAACATGTATAATACCACCATTACATTACATATAAAACAGTACATCATATAACATTATTACACCACTACATATCTACAATACAACATGTATAATACCACCATTACATTACATATAAAACAGTACATCATATAACATTATTACACCACTACATATCTACAATACAACATGTATAATACCACCATTACATTACATATAAAACAGTACATCATATAACATTATTACACCACTACATATCTACAATACAACATGTATAATACCACCATTACATTACATATAAAACAGTACATCATATAACATTATTACACCACTACATATCTACAATACAACATGTATAATACCACCATTACATTACATATAAAACAGTACATCATATAACATTATTACACCACTACATATCTACAATACAACATGTATAATACCACCATTACATTACATATAAAACAGTACATCATATAACATTATTACACCACTACATATCTACAATACAACATGTATAATACCACCATTACATTACATATAAAACAGTACATCATATAACATTATTACACCACTACATATCTACAATACAACATGTATAATACCACCATTACATTACATATAAAACAGTACATCATATAACATTATTACACCACTACATATCTACAATACAACATGTATAATACCACCATTACATTACATATAAAACAGTACATCATATAACATTATTACACCACTACATATCTACAATACAACATGTATAATACCACCATTACATTACATATAAAACAGTACATCATATAACATTATTACACCACTACATATCTACAATACAACATGTATAATACCACCATTACATTACATATAAAACAGTACATCATATAACATTATTACACCACTACATATCTACAATACAACATGTATAATACCACCATTACATTACATATAAAACAGTACATCATATAACATTATTACACCACTACATATCTACAATACAACATGTATAATACCACCATTACATTACATATAAAACAGTACATCATATAACATTATTACACCACTACATATCTACAATACAACATGTATAATACCACCATTACATTACATATAAAACAGTACATCATATAACATTATTACACCACTACATATCTACAATACAACATGTATAATACCACCATTACATTACATATAAAACAGTACATCATATAACATTATTACACCACTACATATCTACAATACAACATGTATAATACCACCATTACATTACATATAAAACAGTACATCATATAACATTATTACACCACTACATATCTACAATACAACATGTATAATACCACCATTACATTACATATAAAACAGTACATCATATAACATTATTACACCACTACATATCTACAATACAACATGTATAATACCACCATTACATTACATATAAAACAGTACATCATATAACATTATTACACCACTACATATCTACAATACAACATGTATAATACCACCATTACATTACATATAAAACAGTACATCATATAACATTATTACACCACTACATATCTACAATACAACATGTATAATACCACCATTACATTACATATAAAACAGTACATCATATAACATTATTACACCACTACATATCTACAATACAACATGTATAATACCACCATTACATTACATATAAAACAGTACATCATATAACATTATTACACCACTACATATCTACAATACAACATGTATAATACCACCATTACATTACATATAAAACAGTACATCATATAACATTATTACACCACTACATATCTACAATACAACATGTATAATACCACCATTACATTACATATAAAACAGTACATCATATAACATTATTACACCACTACATATCTACAATACAACATGTATAATACCACCATTACATTACATATAAAACAGTACATCATATAACATTATTACACCACTACATATCTACAATACAACATGTATAATACCACCATTACATTACATATAAAACAGTACATCATATAACATTATTACACCACTACATATCTACAATACAACATGTATAATACCACCATTACATTACATATAAAACAGTACATCATATAACATTATTACACCACTACATATCTACAATACAACATGTATAATACCACCATTACATTACATATAAAACAGTACATCATATAACATTATTACACCACTACATATCTACAATACAACATGTATAATACCACCATTACATTACATATAAAACAGTACATCATATAACATTATTACACCACTACATATCTACAATACAACATGTATAATACCACCATTACATTACATATAAAACAGTACATCATATAACATTATTACACCACTACATATCTACAATACAACATGTATAATACCACCATTACATTACATATAAAACAGTACATCATATAACATTATTACACCACTACATATCTACAATACAACATGTATAATACCACCATTACATTACATATAAAACAGTACATCATATAACATTATTACACCACTACATATCTACAATACAACATGTATAATACCACCATTACATTACATATAAAACAGTACATCATATAACATTATTACACCACTACATATCTACAATACAACATGTATAATACCACCATTACATTACATATAAAACAGTACATCATATAACATTATTACACCACTACATATCTACAATACAACATGTATAATACCACCATTACATTACATATAAAACAGTACATCATATAACATTATTACACCACTACATATCTACAATACAACATGTATAATACCACCATTACATTACATATAAAACAGTACATCATATAACATTATTACACCACTACATATCTACAATACAACATGTATAATACCACCATTACATTACATATAAAACAGTACATCATATAACATTATTACACCACTACATATCTACAATACAACATGTATAATACCACCATTACATTACATATAAAACAGTACATCATATAACATTATTACACCACTACATATCTACAATACAACATGTATAATACCACCATTACATTACATATAAAACAGTACATCATATAACATTATTACACCACTACATATCTACAATACAACATGTATAATACCACCATTACATTACATATAAAACAGTACATCATATAACATTATTACACCACTACATATCTACAATACAACATGTATAATACCACCATTACATTACATATAAAACAGTACATCATATAACATTATTACACCACTACATATCTACAATACAACATGTATAATACCACCATTACATTACATATAAAACAGTACATCATATAACATTATTACACCACTACATATCTACAATACAACATGTATAATACCACCATTACATTACATATAAAACAGTACATCATATAACATTATTACACCACTACATATCTACAATACAACATGTATAATACCACCATTACATTACATATAAAACAGTACATCATATAACATTATTACACCACTACATATCTACAATACAACATGTATAATACCACCATTACATTACATATAAAACAGTACATCATATAACATTATTACACCACTACATATCTACAATACAACATGTATAATACCACCATTACATTACATATAAAACAGTACATCATATAACATTATTACACCACTACATATCTACAATACAACATGTATAATACCACCATTACATTACATATAAAACAGTACATCATATAACATTATTACACCACTACATATCTACAATACAACATGTATAATACCACCATTACATTACATATAAAACAGTACATCATATAACATTATTACACCACTACATATCTACAATACAACATGTATAATACCACCATTACATTACATATAAAACAGTACATCATATAACATTATTACACCACTACATATCTACAATACAACATGTATAATACCACCATTACATTACATATAAAACAGTACATCATATAACATTATTACACCACTACATATCTACAATACAACATGTATAATACCACCATTACATTACATATAAAACAGTACATCATATAACATTATTACACCACTACATATCTACAATACAACATGTATAATACCACCATTACATTACATATAAAACAGTACATCATATAACATTATTACACCACTACATATCTACAATACAACATGTATAATACCACCATTACATTACATATAAAACAGTACATCATATAACATTATTACACCACTACATATCTACAATACAACATGTATAATACCACCATTACATTACATATAAAACAGTACATCATATAACATTATTACACCACTACATATCTACAATACAACATGTATAATACCACCATTACATTACATATAAAACAGTACATCATATAACATTATTACACCACTACATATCTACAATACAACATGTATAATACCACCATTACATTACATATAAAACAGTACATCATATAACATTATTACACCACTACATATCTACAATACAACATGTATAATACCACCATTACATTACATATAAAACAGTACATCATATAACATTATTACACCACTACATATCTACAATACAACATGTATAATACCACCATTACATTACATATAAAACAGTACATCATATAACATTATTACACCACTACATATCTACAATACAACATGTATAATACCACCATTACATTACATATAAAACAGTACATCATATAACATTATTACACCACTACATATCTACAATACAACATGTATAATACCACCATTACATTACATATAAAACAGTACATCATATAACATTATTACACCACTACATATCTACAATACAACATGTATAATACCACCATTACATTACATATAAAACAGTACATCATATAACATTATTACACCACTACATATCTACAATACAACATGTATAATACCACCATTACATTACATATAAAACAGTACATCATATAACATTATTACACCACTACATATCTACAATACAACATGTATAATACCACCATTACATTACATATAAAACAGTACATCATATAACATTATTACACCACTACATATCTACAATACAACATGTATAATACCACCATTACATTACATATAAAACAGTACATCATATAACATTATTACACCACTACATATCTACAATACAACATGTATAATACCACCATTACATTACATATAAAACAGTACATCATATAACATTATTACACCACTACATATCTACAATACAACATGTATAATACCACCATTACATTACATATAAAACAGTACATCATATAACATTATTACACCACTACATATCTACAATACAACATGTATAATACCACCATTACATTACATATAAAACAGTACATCATATAACATTATTACACCACTACATATCTACAATACAACATGTATAATACCACCATTACATTACATATAAAACAGTACATCATATAACATTATTACACCACTACATATCTACAATACAACATGTATAATACCACCATTACATTACATATAAAACAGTACATCATATAACATTATTACACCACTACATATCTACAATACAACATGTATAATACCACCATTACATTACATATAAAACAGTACATCATATAACATTATTACACCACTACATATCTACAATACAACATGTATAATACCACCATTACATTACATATAAAACAGTACATCATATAACATTATTACACCACTACATATCTACAATACAACATGTATAATACCACCATTACATTACATATAAAACAGTACATCATATAACATTATTACACCACTACATATCTACAATACAACATGTATAATACCACCATTACATTACATATAAAACAGTACATCATATAACATTATTACACCACTACATATCTACAATACAACATGTATAATACCACCATTACATTACATATAAAACAGTACATCATATAACATTATTACACCACTACATATCTACAATACAACATGTATAATACCACCATTACATTACATATAAAACAGTACATCATATAACATTATTACACCACTACATATCTACAATACAACATGTATAATACCACCATTACATTACATATAAAACAGTACATCATATAACATTATTACACCACTACATATCTACAATACAACATGTATAATACCACCATTACATTACATATAAAACAGTACATCATATAACATTATTACACCACTACATATCTACAATACAACATGTATAATACCACCATTACATTACATATAAAACAGTACATCATATAACATTATTACACCACTACATATCTACAATACAACATGTATAATACCACCATTACATTACATATAAAACAGTACATCATATAACATTATTACACCACTACATATCTACAATACAACATGTATAATACCACCATTACATTACATATAAAACAGTACATCATATAACATTATTACACCACTACATATCTACAATACAACATGTATAATACCACCATTACATTACATATAAAACAGTACATCATATAACATTATTACACCACTACATATCTACAATACAACATGTATAATACCACCATTACATTACATATAAAACAGTACATCATATAACATTATTACACCACTACATATCTACAATACAACATGTATAATACCACCATTACATTACATATAAAACAGTACATCATATAACATTATTACACCACTACATATCTACAATACAACATGTATAATACCACCATTACATTACATATAAAACAGTACATCATATAACATTATTACACCACTACATATCTACAATACAACATGTATAATACCACCATTACATTACATATAAAACAGTACATCATATAACATTATTACACCACTACATATCTACAATACAACATGTATAATACCACCATTACATTACATATAAAACAGTACATCATATAACATTATTACACCACTACATATCTACAATACAACATGTATAATACCACCATTACATTACATATAAAACAGTACATCATATAACATTATTACACCACTACATATCTACAATACAACATGTATAATACCACCATTACATTACATATAAAACAGTACATCATATAACATTATTACACCACTACATATCTACAATACAACATGTATAATACCACCATTACATTACATATAAAACAGTACATCATATAACATTATTACACCACTACATATCTACAATACAACATGTATAATACCACCATTACATTACATATAAAACAGTACATCATATAACATTATTACACCACTACATATCTACAATACAACATGTATAATACCACCATTACATTACATATAAAACAGTACATCATATAACATTATTACACCACTACATATCTACAATACAACATGTATAATACCACCATTACATTACATATAAAACAGTACATCATATAACATTATTACACCACTACATATCTACAATACAACATGTATAATACCACCATTACATTACATATAAAACAGTACATCATATAACATTATTACACCACTACATATCTACAATACAACATGTATAATACCACCATTACATTACATATAAAACAGTACATCATATAACATTATTACACCACTACATATCTACAATACAACATGTATAATACCACCATTACATTACATATAAAACAGTACATCATATAACATTATTACACCACTACATATCTACAATACAACATGTATAATACCACCATTACATTACATATAAAACAGTACATCATATAACATTATTACACCACTACATATCTACAATACAACATGTATAATACCACCATTACATTACATATAAAACAGTACATCATATAACATTATTACACCACTACATATCTACAATACAACATGTATAATACCACCATTACATTACATATAAAACAGTACATCATATAACATTATTACACCACTACATATCTACAATACAACATGTATAATACCACCATTACATTACATATAAAACAGTACATCATATAACATTATTACACCACTACATATCTACAATACAACATGTATAATACCACCATTACATTACATATAAAACAGTACATCATATAACATTATTACACCACTACATATCTACAATACAACATGTATAATACCACCATTACATTACATATAAAACAGTACATCATATAACATTATTACACCACTACATATCTACAATACAACATGTATAATACCACCATTACATTACATATAAAACAGTACATCATATAACATTATTACACCACTACATATCTACAATACAACATGTATAATACCACCATTACATTACATATAAAACAGTACATCATATAACATTATTACACCACTACATATCTACAATACAACATGTATAATACCACCATTACATTACATATAAAACAGTACATCATATAACATTATTACACCACTACATATCTACAATACAACATGTATAATACCACCATTACATTACATATAAAACAGTACATCATATAACATTATTACACCACTACATATCTACAATACAACATGTATAATACCACCATTACATTACATATAAAACAGTACATCATATAACATTATTACACCACTACATATCTACAATACAACATGTATAATACCACCATTACATTACATATAAAACAGTACATCATATAACATTATTACACCACTACATATCTACAATACAACATGTATAATACCACCATTACATTACATATAAAACAGTACATCATATAACATTATTACACCACTACATATCTACAATACAACATGTATAATACCACCATTACATTACATATAAAACAGTACATCATATAACATTATTACACCACTACATATCTACAATACAACATGTATAATACCACCATTACATTACATATAAAACAGTACATCATATAACATTATTACACCACTACATATCTACAATACAACATGTATAATACCACCATTACATTACATATAAAACAGTACATCATATAACATTATTACACCACTACATATCTACAATACAACATGTATAATACCACCATTACATTACATATAAAACAGTACATCATATAACATTATTACACCACTACATATCTACAATACAACATGTATAATACCACCATTACATTACATATAAAACAGTACATCATATAACATTATTACACCACTACATATCTACAATACAACATGTATAATACCACCATTACATTACATATAAAACAGTACATCATATAACATTATTACACCACTACATATCTACAATACAACATGTATAATACCACCATTACATTACATATAAAACAGTACATCATATAACATTATTACACCACTACATATCTACAATACAACATGTATAATACCACCATTACATTACATATAAAACAGTACATCATATAACATTATTACACCACTACATATCTACAATACAACATGTATAATACCACCATTACATTACATATAAAACAGTACATCATATAACATTATTACACCACTACATATCTACAATACAACATGTATAATACCACCATTACATTACATATAAAACAGTACATCATATAACATTATTACACCACTACATATCTACAATACAACATGTATAATACCACCATTACATTACATATAAAACAGTACATCATATAACATTATTACACCACTACATATCTACAATACAACATGTATAATACCACCATTACATTACATATAAAACAGTACATCATATAACATTATTACACCACTACATATCTACAATACAACATGTATAATACCACCATACAACAATATCACAATGTGTGTGTATGCATGTGTCTGTACCTGTGTGTGTGTCTCTTCACAGTCCCTGTTGTTCCATAAGGTGTATTTTTACCTGCTTTAAAATAAATCAGATTCCACTGATAGCACCAGTTACTTGATGTGGAATAGAGTTCCATGTAGTCATGGCTCTATGTAGTACTGTGCACCTCCCATAGTCTGTTCTGGACTTGGGGACTGTGAAGAGACCTCTGGTGGCATGTCTTGTGGGGTATGCATGGGTGTCTGAGCTGTGTGCTAGTATTTCAAACAGACAGCTCGGTGCTTTCAACATGTCAACACCTCTTACAAAAACAAGTAATGATGAAGTCAATCTCTCTTCCACTTTGAGCCATGAGAGATTGACATGCATATTATTAATGTTAGCTCTCCATGTACTTTTAAGGGCCAGCCGTGCTGCCCTGTTCTAAGCCAACTGGCACCTGACCACACTACTGAACAGTAGTCCAGGTGTGACAAAACTAGAGCCTGTTGGACCTGCTTTGTTGATAGTGCTGTTAAGAAGGCAGAGCAGCGCTTTATTATGGACAGATTTCTCGCCATCTAAGCTACTTATAGTTTATATCATTATTTTTTTTCATAGTATAGTTTATTTATTTATTAAGTTTAGTCACATGATTTCTTAATTTGCAGTACGTTTGTCAATCAGACTTATTTGCCATACCTTTTTCCTCATCCCTCTCAACCATAAAATGTTTCAATTCCTCATCCATCCAAGATTCAGCCAAGAAGAAAGGGAAAGATGTGGATAAGGACAGAAAGTCATCTCAGCCCAACGCTGTCCAGCCCAATACGACCAATCAGCCCACTACAGACAGTAAGTTACACACACATACAGTCAGGTCCAAAATTATTGGACCCTTGACAAAGACAAATGTATATTATAATAATAATACAAATACAGAGCTATATTGTATGGTTGTAACGTGTACGCCAGGAGTCGGGAAGAAAGTTCAGGATGTGAATTAATAATAAATAATACATGGAACAAAACTTGAAAACATGAATAGCGTACAGACATGAAACACTGAACAGAACCAATAACGCCTGGGGAAGAAACCAAAGGGATGGACATATATAGGTATGGAGGTGATCATACCTGGCGCACGTAACCATGGTGACAGGTCTGCGTAATGATGGGCAGCCTGGTGACCTCGAGCGCCGGAGAGGGAGTATACGTGACAATGATCCACGTTTTAGTTATTTTCTGCTTATCACATCCTTCATTCAATGTCAAACCCACCACTGGTGTGCATGGCCAAAGAGCTCTATTTTCATGGCATCCAACAACTGTAAACACCTGGAGTTTACTTAATGACATAGATAGATAGATAGATAGATAGATAGATAGATAGATAGATAGATAGATAGATAGATAGATAGATAGATAGATAGGTACTTTATTGATCCCCCGGGGGGGAAATTTCATTGTCAAGCAGCTACAACAAAACACAGGGCAGGTGCAAAATGCCACAACGAAAGAACACAAAAGACAGATACACGGTACATGATACATATAGCGGCAGTATGAAAAAGTATAGAAATACAAGATATCTGGAGTGCAAAAAAAGCTATAAAAAGACATTGCATAGTATGGGACCGTTCCATGGGGGGCCCCTGTGTTGCTGACTGACCGTTCTGACACACAGCTCTGTAGTCACACAAATTGTGGCCTACCGGTCAGGTAGTCCGTGACCCAGGAGACTAAGGGTGCTTCCACTTTCATCCTCCTCATCTTCTCACTCAGTAGCAGGGGCTGAATGGTATTGAAGGCACTGGAGAAGTCAAAAAACATAACCCTCACAGTGCAACCTGCGTTGTCCAGGTGAGAGTAGGCCCTCTGCAGAAGGTAGATGATTGCATCATCCACCCCGATGTTGCGCTGGTATGCAAACTGCAGGGGTCCAGTGATGAACACACCAGGGGTCTGAGGTGAGAACTGCAGGGGATCTAGTGATGAACACACCAGGGGTCTGAGGTGAGAACTGCAGGGGGTCCAGTGATGAACACACCAGGGGTCTGAGGTGAGAACTGCAGGGGGTCCAGTGATGTACACACCAGGGGTCTGAGGTGAGAACTGCAGGGGGTCTAGTGATGAACACACCAGGGGTCTGAGGTGAGAACTGCAGGGGGTCTAGTGATGTACACACCAGGGGTCTGAGGTGAGAACTGCAGGGGGTCTAGTGATGAACACACCAGGGGTCTGAGGTGAGAACTGCAGGGGGTCTAGTGATGTACACACCAGGGGTCTGAGGTGAGAACTGCAGGGGGTCCAGTGATGTACACACCAGGGGTCTGAGGTGAGAACTGCAGGGGGTCCAGTGATGAACACACCAGGGGTCTGAGGTGAGCGAGGACTAACCTTTCCAGGGTCTTCATGATGTGGGATGTTAGCGCTACAGGTCTGAAGTCATTCAGGACAGTGGGGTGTGCCTTCTTGGGCACTGGGACCAGGCAGGAGGTTTTCCACAGCACAGGGACCCAATTTAGGCTCAGGCTAAGGTTGAAGGGACGCTGGAGTATTCCAAACAGTTGGTCAGCACAGACCCTAAGCACCCTTGGGCTGATGCCATCAGGGCCCGCCGCTTTCCACTGATGTAGTCTCTCCAGCTCTCTCTTCACTTGGTTGGTGGTGAAAGCCAGCCCAGGTGGGGAGGTGGGGGGAAGGGGGGTGTTGAGGATCAGTCCAGGGGGAGCAGCGGTGGAGGAGGGGTCACTGATTGTCTCAGCAGAGGTGTTGTGAGCAAAGTGGGGGTGGGACAGCCGTGAGGGTGTGTGGTCTGGGGAGCTGGAAGGGAGGTGGACAGGGCCAGTATCAAACCTGTTAAAAAATTGGTTCAGCTCATGTCGGCTCTGTCCTGGGTCCCCTCCGTCTGCCCACTGTTTGACTTTTTGAAGCCAGTGATATTTCTCATACCCTTCCACACCTCTCTCACCTGGATCTGCCTCAGCTTGTCCTCCATCTTCTCCTTATACCTTCTCTTCCCCTCAGCAATCTGCAACTTCAGCTCCCTCTGGACACATTTAAATTTGTCCTTGTCCTTGTCCCTCTCCTTGAAGGCCCTCTTCTTCTCATTCAGCAGGGCCTTCAGGTCGCTGGTGACCCAGGGTTTATTGTTTGGGAAACAGCGCACCTTCCTGGTGGGTACAGTGTTGTCTACACAAAAATGTATATAGTCTGTTATGCAGTCAGTAAGTCCATCGATGTCCTCCCCATGAGCCTCACAGAGCACATCCCAGTCTGTTGTTTCAAAGCAGTCCTGTAGGGCCTCATTCACCTCCGGGGACCATCTCCTAATGGTCCTAGTGGTCGCAGGCTGCTGTTGGACCATAGGCCTGTAGAGTGGAGTGAGGTGGACAAGGTTGTGATCCGATCTACCGAGGGGAGGGAGTGCAGTGGAGTTGTATGTATCCTTCACATTAGCATATAACAAGTCCAGAGTTGTATTATTCCTGGTTGGGCACTTCACAAACTGTTTGAACGTGGGCAGCGTTGAAGAGAGAGATGCATGGTTAAAATCCCCCGAAATGGCAAAGAAGCACTGGGATGGGCTGTCTGTAACCTCGCGATAACAGAGTGGATGACGTCACATGCTGTGTTCGGTCCGCGGAGGGCGGGATGTAAACAATAACAGCAATGGCCGCCGTGAATTCCCTCCGCAAATAGTAGGGTCTCAGGCTAACGGCTATTAGTTCAATGTCCGGGCTACAAAACTGTTCCTTAAGAGTAATATGGCTCAGTTTACACCATCTGTTGTTAACTAACTAATAAAGCCAGCCCACCACCCTTGCTCTTACTAGAAGAGACGCGATCCCTGTCCGCTCTGATGGTCTGGAAACCGTCGATAGTGACGTTCTCTATGGGGATGTTATCGTTCAGCCAAGTCTCCGCGAAAAGCATTAGGCTCGTTTCCCGATAATCCCTTTGTCCACAGACAAGAGCCTCAAGCTTGTCCATCTTGTTATGTAGTGACCTCACGTTGCCCATAATGATAGACGGTATAGCCGGTTTGTACTTCCTCCGCTTCACCTTATACTTCAATCCCGCCCTGCGTCCACGGCGTTGCCTTTTCAACTCGTCCGGAATATTAAACTTTTCCCTGGGCTGCAGCAGCGCTGCGTGGGCTAAATCCAGGAGCTGGGCTCTGTTGTAAATAATAATAATGTCGATAAATCCATAATCCTGAACTATTATACTATTATAGTTCAACTGTAGCAAAAAAACTAAAGAAAAGAGACGAAAAAAACGAACTAAAACAACAATTAATGCGGGAGCTGCTTAACAGGCGACCAGCAGGGCGGCGCCAAACACACGGCACTTGAACTGGATCCAGTGCTATGGTCAGATTACATGAAAATACAGCTCTTCGACTATGAACACCAGTGGTGGGTTGGGAAGCAGTAAAGAATCCCACACCTACTGTAAAATATGGTGGTGGATATTTAATGTTATGGGTCTATTCTGCTTCCACTGGTCCTGGGGTCGTTGTTAAGGTCAACGGCATCATGAACTTTACCCAGTACCAGGACATGTTAGGCAAAAACCGGTTTTGCCTCTGCCAGGAGGCTGAAACGTGGCCGCAAGTGGATCTTCCAGCAAGACAATAACCCCAAGCACACATATAATTCCCACAAAGAATTGATTAATTGACCACAAAATCAACGTCTCAGTCTCCGGACTTGAATTGAAAACCTGTGACTTTATGTAGCTATCCCAGCCCAGCCCAGTGTGGCTTTATGTAGCTATCCCAGCCCAGCCCAGTGTGGCTTTATGTAGCTATCCCAGCCCAGCCCAGTGTGGCTTTATGTAGCTATCCCAGCCCAGCCCAGTGTGGCTTTATGTAGCTATCCCAGCCCAGCCCAGTGTGGCTTTATGTAGCTATCCCAGCCCAGCCCAGTGTGGCTTTATGTAGCTATCCCAGCCCAGCCCAGTGTGGCTTTATGTAGCTAGCCCAGCCCAGCCCAGTGTGGCTTTATGTAGCTATCCCAGCCCAGCCCAGTGTGGCTTTATGTAGCTATCCCAGCCCAGCCCAGTGTGGCTTTATGTAGCTATCCCAGCCCAGCCCAGTGTGGCTTTATGTAGCTATCCCAGCCCTGCCCAGTGTGGCTTTATGTAGCTATCCCAGCCCAGCCCAGTGTGGCTTTATGTAGCTATCCCAGCCCAGCCCAGTGTGGCTTTATGTAGCTATCCCAGCCCAGCCCAGTGTGGCTTTATGTAGCTATCCCAGCCCAGCCCAGTGTGGCTTTATGTAGCTATCCCAGCCCAGCCCAGTGTGGCTTTATGTAGCTATCCCAGCCCAGCCCAGTGTGGCTTTATGTAGCTATCCCAGCCCAGCCCAGTGTGGCTTTATTTGGGTATCACCCAGCTATGAATAAACCAGCCCCTGACAGAGAGAGCCACAGAGCAGGTTGAATTATTTGGCAAGCCTGCAGAGCTGAAGACCCACCCCAGTCAAGGCTAGTTTAAGTCTGACAGAGCACTAAGATGAAACATTCACCCTAATGATGCTGCACTTGTTAAGGTTATGACGTCTGTGGTAACTGAGTTAATAGATAGATGTTGGCTTGAAGGTACATGTTGGACATAATGATGCAGGAAAGGTGGTTTGCCGTCATTAGCTCAGGAGAGTGATGTTGTGTGTATTTAAAGCACAGCTCTGCTGGGTGAAATGTTTTGAACTGTTCTGCCTGCACGTGTTCTCTTTAGCACATGCCCCCTCCCTCTTTCGCTGTCTGTCTTGGGGTGCGTTCGTAAATTGCCTCCAGTGTGTCAGTGTGCGCTGTGGGCCGTTCGTAAATTCAGAGCGTTGTCAGATTGTCCATTCATAAATTCTGAGCGTTTCGCACTCAGAGCATTCAGAGCACACACTAGACACTGGCCGAGGAGTAGGGTTGATGACCTCACAACGGCAGTCAAGTGCCCAAGCTAACTGGCTAAAGTTGGTTAGCTTGCTAGCTACTTCCAGACACAAATGAGAGAACAGCTCACTCTGACCATTTTACTGCCCTAGCAGAGCTGGTTAGGCTGTTTTCATGTTATCCAGAGCGTTAGTGACTGTAACTGTGCTGCTAGCACCAACCTTTACTGACACCTGTCATATTCAATGGGTGTTGCGCGTTCGTAAATGAATCAGATATTCTGCGCTCTGGCACACTCAAACAAGAGTGATCTGAAATCCGAGTAGATTAATTTACGAACGCACCCTTGTTTTCCCATGCACACTCGCGCATTCATCTTATTCTCTCCTCTCATTATGGGATCCATGTCCTCAGTTTACCCATGGGTGAAATGTCAGGAAGTTGATTATACAAGCCATCTATCCATCCATCCATCCATCCATCCATCCATGTCTCTAACTCACACAGACGCTCTCTCTCTCTCTCTTTTTCACACACACTCTCTCACTATCTGTCTCTCACCCCCCCCCCCCACACCCCCCCACCCCCCCCTTCCCTACCTCCCATTGTTGGTGTCATGCCTCTCTGTTGGACCTGTAAATGAAAAGCATGTCCCCTGAGCCCTCTGTGTGTGTGTCTCCTGCCCTGGTCAGGTATTCCGCCCCTTCCTGCTCCAGAGATGGTGGTGTGTGCCAGCTACCAGCCTCTACAACTCCTGGAGAAGAAGACCTCTGTACTGGGACAGATGGTACTCTCCAACATTCTTCATTTGAATACCATAAGCACTACCAACTGTCCAGCTGTGGTGATAAAGTATATTTACCATTGTATGTAAATTACATTCAAACCAATCTGAAACATGCTTAGTGCTTATTTAAAAATGTTCCACTGAAACTGATCA